>CABHPH010153002.1:11714-68093 GCA_902168325.1 Peromyscus nudipes | reverse complement strand
GATTTTATTAAAAATTATAAATTAGTAACCAGAATGGAAGAACTTGAAGCTCACTTATATTTTATTATATTTATAATGTTTTTATTCTTGTTTTTTTACTTAAATAAAAGTAATGGTCACATAAGAAATTACATTTCAGATGTCCCTGGTAGAACTTGTTTCTATGTATTGGGAGCTAATTCCAGGAATGGAATGGACTGGAAGTGTGTGTGGGGTGTCTGAGAAGATTCAGAGGAGGGATGAAAGCTGGGGGTATCACTAGGTACCACTAGGATGAATGGAGTCCATAAGGAAAGGAGGAAAAACAGGAAGACAGGCATCTACAGGTGATTGGCTACAAGGCTGAGGATGGGACTGTAGATTTGGAATTGCGGAACGAGTAGAAGTGTGGGATTATCTGCCTTGATTCCCTGGCTAGTGTGGCCAGTAGGTTCCCAAGGAGACAGTGCTGTGAGTGTTGGCTTCTAAGACAAAGGGATGCTTGAAGGACAGAGGCTGTAGGAGAGTATCTGTTTGGTTTCCTGGGAGGCCAGGAAGAGAGGAGGTGAAGGTATGGTAGGTTGTATGCTACAAAGCTTGGGACATGATTAGGGAGTTTGAAATGAGGAAGGAAAGGAGGGTAAAATAAAATCAAGAAAGAACTGAGGAGACAGAGCACTAATGAGTCATCTCTTGTCACCAAATCAAGCTTTCATTGCTAAATATGAATTACATCTAATTGAATTCTTGGCCAAAGGAGTCCTATGGGAACCCCCCAAACAATTCTGGCTATTACCAAGGCTATTATTTGCTTACCACAAACTGTTAGTAAGGTCCTGCTGCTGACAGTAATACCTATACAATTCACTGAACACAGAGAATACGAGCTGGTGTTTACACAGATCTTTCACCCCTACTTCATGTTACCAGGTACTCTGCATACTACCACATGAGAAGGGTAAAACCAACCCAGCTACCTAAGACTAGAGAGGCAAGGGGCCTATGGAAAAATCAAATGCTACAGTTTGATAAAGGTACATAGCATTAAAGTGATTGTTCTTTGAATAAAGTAAGCAGATGCCTGTTCCAAGGTTTGGTTGAGATGAAGGTTTTAATTGTAGATGTCAGGGAGAGTACAGCCAGAGGCGTCTGGAACAGTCCATATTGGGGAAAGAAAAACTGTCATGCGTAGGGGGAAATGATAAACTGATGAGCTGGAATAGATCTTGCTCAAGTCTGCCTCTCATAAGCCTGAGGTTGGAGTGACAGCTCAGTGACAGAGGACTTACACAAGCACATGTGCCAGGAGTGCAGAGGAAAAGCTGAAACACGGACTTGGAGGCCATCTCTGAACTGCACGTATTCAGCCTGCATGGGTACGTGGTGCACTCCCAGACCGCTTTCAAACATTCCGGTTTGTAACATATATCAGATATTCATTTCTTTATGAAATTTAAATAAATATCTTTTTAATTGCTTTGTATGGGTAACCACATTTTGAATACACATTCAACCATCTGTGGACACTTAGACTCTTCCTACCATTTGGTTACCATAAATAAAATGAGTGTTTGCATTTTTGCCTTTAATTTATATATATATATATATATATATATATATATATATATATATATATATCTCCAAATGGAATTTCTGGATTCCATGATAATGTTTAATTTCTGTGTAATTGTGGTGGTTTGAATGAGAATGGCCCCTATAAACTCATATAACTCATATATCTGAATGCTTGGTCTCTAGCTTGGTGGGACTGTTTAGGAAGGATTAGGAGAGGTAGTCTTGTAGAAAGAGGTGTGTCACTGGGGGTGGGCTTTGAGTTTTCAAAAGCCCATGCCAGACCCAGCCCTACCAATCCCCTATTTGTTGCTTCCCATGGATCAGGATGCACAACTGTCAGTTACTGCTCTAGCACCATGCTTCCCACCATGCTGATCATGGACGAACCCTCTAAAATTGAAAGTAGGCTCTCAACGGAAAAAAAAAGAAAGAGACTAAAAACCATGACCTGCAGAATGGACCCAGGCCATGAGAGGAGACAGGGAGAAAGTGAGAGATGAAGCGGAGGACCTAATATATATATATATATATGAAGCTCATCAATAGAAAAGTATATTGTAGGAGGTGGAGTGAAAGCGCTAAGAGCCAAGGTAATTGTGAAATGAAGGAAGCCCAAAAACCAGCATGCTCTTTGGTATGTTAATAAATACCTCAGTTAGCAATTTATGCTGAGTTCCTTTGGACACCATGCTAATGATAGTCTGCTGTACTCATAGATCAGTGACTTATATAGCCATCATTAGAGACAGTTCTTCTTGCACTGGATGGGAACAAATATGAAGACATATAGTTGGACAAGGTACAGAGAGTGAGAGATCTTGTCTCGCCCAGCCCTAAAAGACATATAACTATCAAATTCCTCTACTCAGGGCTCAGAGAACCCTGTGGAAGAGGAGGTAGAATGTATAACCATCAGACAGAATGGAGTACAGCAAGGAATCACAGTCTTCCAACAGGACAGGGCTTGCACACACATGAACTCACAGAAACTGGCAACATACATAGAAACTGTACATGTCTTCACCAGACAAGTCCTAGAGCTGAATGAGGAAGCAGACTCACATCCCCATCCTTAACTCAGAAATTATATCCAGGTGATAGCCATGTGCTTATATGGGAGTTGCCCTGGGGAGACAAAACACTCTTAAGGGTAGGCCCCTTGCCCCGAAATTCATGGCCAACACAACACTAACTCAATGTAATCTTTAGAAGTATTTTTCTCATAATGTTGACAGGATTTTTATTTGTTTTTTCCCTTATGGGTCCTTTATGTATATATTATGGCTTCCGGTTCTGTGCTTTTATGGGATCCCTCTGTGTGTGAAACTGTGTATCTGTATATCTGTATGTGATTCTTGTGATTTTAATAATGCTCTTATTTTCCTTTCGTTACTTTGTCTTATTCCAATTTGCTTTTGTTTGTTGGTTTAATAATATTTTATTATTTCATTACCATTCTTTGGATGGCTATTTATTTTCCAAGGAGAAACAGAAAGGTTGTGAATATGGATGAAAAGGGAGATTGGGAAGAACTGGGGTAAATAGGGGAAGGGACTTATTGTATGAAGGAATATACTTTATGAAAATAATCTGTCTTCAATAAACAGTCAGTAGTAAACACATGAGTTCTTATAAAATGAAAAAAGATTTGATCATGCTAATGTAGATGTAACTAAAACTGAATAATGTGGAAAATAACTCAGATGAATAGAAAGCAATAAGAATAAATTTTCAATAATTTTTACTAATTGAGGGGAAGGCCAGTCATAACTAATCAAATTCAGATATAAAACAATGTTACAATTCATAGTGCTACCTAAAAATAACTTAGAATATAATTAGCTTTCTTTTAAAAATCCCTTATTTGCTTCCTATTTCTGCTCTACAGATCGACATGGAGAACACAAACAATCAAAATGCACCTTAACTGCACCGGCCACTATTATCAAAAGCTGGAGCTGCAATGGCAGACATGAGGGACTAATGCTTCATTCGTCTCATCTACTTTAATTAGAAAATGTGGACATTAAGCTGAGAAGATGGCCTGGTAGTAGTGTGTAACAGGAATCTTAAAAGTTCTTATTAATAAAATCAAACCTGATCCAGGTATTGTGGTGAACACTGGAAGGTCAGAGAGACAGACCAAACCACAGCTAACCTCACCTGGCCATCTTCTCGGCTGGTCTTGTTTCCTCAGACTGGAAGCCTCTGTGTCCTCATATCCGAATGGGTCTCAGCTGAACTGTGCTCCAAAGCCTGAAAGTTTAACCAGCCAAATGCTTAACCAGCCAAATGCTTCTAGTTTCTGGTCCTCACACCTTATATATCTTTCTGCTTTCTGCCTCACTCCCTGGGATTAAAGGCTGGCTTTCTGGGATTAAAGGTGTGAGTCACCATGCTTGGCTGTATCCTTGAACACATGGATTTCTGCCTCTGGAATGCTAGGATTAAAGGCGTGTGCTACTACTGCCTATCCTCAAGTTTAATATTGTGGCTGGTCTGTCTCTGACCCCAGATAAGTTTATTAGCATGTACAATATTTAGGGGAATAAAATACCACAGTACTGTGCTTAACTACCACAGCACATGACAGGGCTTAATTCCCAGCACCACAAATGCAGACAAGCAAAAGACCCTGAACTTGAGAAGCAAAGCATCCTTTGTCTTGGTGAGTGATTTCGAGTCTCACTCAAATAACTTTTATGTAGGCAATATCTTTTACATACACACACACACACACACACACACACACACAATTGGAGAGATACTAGCATGTTCTTGTTCACTCTCTTGGGTTACAAAGTATGATAGTGAAGGCTGGATCATAAATGTCTAAAGCCTTCCCTCTTTCTTCACTAATAATATGTAGAAGAAGAAGAAGGGAGGAAAGACTCAGCATAACTCTTACCAGAAAGCCTCTCTGCTTTGTACATTTTCGGCTCAGGAAGATAAAAGCACAAAAATGTTGGCAAACTTATTCCTATCAGTCACTAGGTGAGCAGTGTTTAACCTACATGACAAGATTTACATGATAAGAAATGGGAAGAAAGTCTGGTAAACCTTGTCATCTTCATTCCTAGGGACAATACCTGGTGATATAAAACAGTTTACAAAACCAGCTTTGGCCCATTGCCTGGTACAGAAAGAGGGAGGATTATGTCAGAAATTTCATAAAGAGAGGCTGTGATGACCAATATTCAGTGTCATTTTACTCAGTATCATCTATGGTATAGTGATGTGTCTTATAGGTATGTATGCATGGCCATTTCTAAGGACAATTTACTGAGGAGGGAAGACAAAACCCGAGTGTAGGAGCACCATCCTAGAAATAAAAAGGAGAAAAGAGGTGAATCCCACAGAGGATGGCATTTTGCTCTCTCTGTTTCCTGGCAGTCCTGACAGGAACTGCTAGCTCTCTCTGCTTCCCAGCATGATGAATGATGCTTCTGAAACTAAAGTTATTCGTTGTGCCCTATTAAGCATCAAGTAAATTTGAATAACTATCTAGTCTATAAATATATATTTATGCCTTTATATTAATGTTATATTGTACAGAAAAAAAAATCCAGAGGGAATTTGGGTAACTCTGTAAGACTGAACTAAAGCTCTTTGAAATGTTTTAGATTTTACAAGACTTACTGAATAATCATAACTGTGACTTTGAAAAGTAGATGTATGACCAATTGCCATATTTGGAATAAGTGTATCCTCACTGGACTTTAACATGTGAATACTGGGTCCTCAATCCTTGAAACATTGTGTGGAAGCTTTGGGGATGTGCCATTGTTAGATGACATATGTCACTAGATGTGAGATTTGAGAGTTAAAACAATCTTGCCATTTAGATTTCTCATTGTGTCTGCTTTCTGCTGGCAGTTCAAGATGAAAGTCATCATGGGCTGTAACCCTCTGGAACCATAAGCCAAATAAGCTTTCTTCTATAAATCCCCTAGGTCATCGTGATTTATTACTGCAATCTAAAAGTAAGCAGAACACCAACTGAGAGCCAACATTATTGTATGCTATCTGCAATGCCCTTAATAGCTGTTTATAATTGATCCTTGTATCTGATCTGTGGCTTCGTTTTCTTTTTCTTTTTCTTTTTTTCTTTTTTTTTTTACTGTTAGTGAGAAGATTTAGACTGTATAAATTTAGGAGACCACTCGTTTCTTCTAATCCAAAAGCTAAGAATGTCATTAGGTAACATCTGAAATGCATAGCAGATATTTTTGTCCATTGCTTCAATCCAATTACTTTATATCCAAACCAATATATTTGACAAATGCCTTGACATATGCCTTTATTTTCTTCTGGGATTATAAAAAGTCTGTATATATTTTCATAATATAACTTGTAATTCCTGTAGCCTGAAACTGTATTTCTAGAACATGGTCCCTCACATTTGGGCAAGAATAAACTATTATCTTTCCTTTTGCAACAAGAATTGCATTTTTCTCAATAAGGGTGAAAGGTAAACTAAAAATATAGTGAAATAAGCAAGAAAAGAGTAACAATGTTTTCTTCAAAGTGGAGAGGCATTCAATAACAGTTATGGCTGAGAAAAGTTTAATAAAGTAACATTGGAAAATAGCCTCACAACTTAAAGGCCAAGCCTCTAAGAGTCCCCAAAGAATTTTTACAGGATAATTGAAGGAAAATACTGATTTGAATTGGGTTTATGAGAAAAATAAATGTAAATACCATTTCAAATATATTAGAGATTGCAGAGAAAAAGAATGTGATAGTGATGATGGTGATGATGCTGGTGATGATGGTGGTGATGGTGGTGATGGTGGTGATGGTGATGATGGTGGTGGTAACAATGAAGAGTTTGTGTGTCCATCCATTAGGCCATTAGTCTTTCTGTTCTGTAGACACATAACTAGTATTAAATCTCTTTCTGGTTTGTGACACATTATGACCAGAGAAGCACAAGAAACCATGAGTGATATTCTCCAGAGAAGTAACATAAACAAATTAATATATGATATATTTCTTTCCTTTTGGCCTAGAGACCCCAAATAATTGCTGCCATAGAAGACCATAAACTACAATTAATTTCCAGTAATGCCAAAAAGTGAATAGATAATTCAATTTTACTGTCTTAGCCATTTATATCAAGTTGTGGTTGATTGCTTTACTGTACAATAGACATAGTCCTGACTGAAAAAAAAATGAACCTAAACTTTCATAATAGTATTTTTGTATATACAGGTATACAAATAATTGTGTACTTGGATTATGATATGGAACTGTGCTGTAAAAAGGATCTTTATATGATTACAGTTTTCAATAGAAAACATTATTTTGTAGAAGCAATGTTTACTACTGAAATAGTATTCATATTACTTTATATTTATACACATACACACACATAAACATACACACACACACCACACAAATACAAAACCTGCTGAATCCATATAGTGTTGCTCATATGTTCTTAGAGGGCTCACCCCTTGATGTAGGCAATTAATGACTACTGAGAGACAGAGAATCTGTTTTCCAAAGGCTGTGTCAATAATTTGTTAAGTAGAATTTTAATGTTATATCCAGCAATAATTTGTTTTTATTATCACTTGCTTTTATGTCTCTATGTTTAAAATACCTGACAAAGCTACTTAAGGAAGGCAAACTTTATTAAGACCAATAAATTAATAATGCAGTCCATAGTTAATTTGTCCCTTGTGCTTAGGCAGAAAATGGCAGTGGGACTGTGTATCAACAAAATCTGTTCACTTCATGATTTTCCATGAAGCAGAGAGAGGGAAAAAGAATGCACCATATATAGTATACAAACAATGACTTCACAACAGTTACTTATTTTTTCTGTCTATACTTCACTTCTCAAAATTTTCATACCCCTGCGTAGCAAGATAAGATGTGAACTTGGCATTCCAAAGATGAAGTTGTAGGATTCATTTATTATTAAAACTATAGTATGATATGTTCTGTGCCTAGAAACTATTATGATTTCAAGGCATATTATGCTTGCGAACACAATAAAATATTTTGATAACTAAGATATCGTATTCTGTAATAGTTTCCATAATTTATAATATTTGCACATATATAATATAAATATATACATAAATATTTATATAACAAGAACTTCTTTATAGAAATAGAAGTTTATTAAAAAATATTCAAATTTGCCATTATAAAGATGAGTTAGTTTATTCATCGTGTTTCCCTGTAAGTATTCCTCTCTGAGAATATTTAAAAATTTTAATTAAATAAAATAGATATGTCAGGATTTAATGTAAAATGATGATTTATAATCACTAAAGGTCACTGATTAAGACAATGTATTATGGACTATGTTTTTAAATTAGATGTTGCTAAATGTCTTAGTTGGGGTTTCCTTTGCTGTGATGAAAATCTATGACAAAAATGCAATTTGGGGAGGAAAGAGTTTATTTGGCTTACACTTCCAGATCATAGTCCACCATTGGAGGAAGTCATAACAGGAACTCAAGCAGGGCTGTAAACCTGTTTTCAGGAACTGATGCAGATTCCATGGAGGAGAGCTGCTTACTGACTTGCTTCCCCTGGCTTTCTCAGTGTCCTTTCTTATAGATTCCAAGACCATCAGACCTGGGATGGTACCACCCACCATGGCCTGGGTCCTCCACCATTGATCATTAATTTTGAAAGTGCTTTACAGCTGGATCTCATGGAAGCATTTCCACAACTGAGTCTCCTTCCTCACTAATGTCTATAGCTTGTGTCAAGCTGACATAAAAACAAAACAAAACAAAACAAAACAAAAAGAAAAGAACAGGCAGTACAACTCACCCCTTCTCAATTTGACACACCAGTATTAAGCAACAATCCTTCGTTTCTTATTCATTCCCAAAGTTTCACATTAAAAATGTGGAAAAACTTTGAAATTCCCACAAACTTTACAAATTCAAACACTTTAAAATTTCAGTCCCATTATAATAGCCAAGCTCTTTTAAAGTCCAACATCTTTTAAAATTCTCTCAGCTGTGGTCTCCAGTAAAATAATTCCTTACTTCAAGATGGAAAACTCAGTGCATGGTCACAATCAAATCAAAGCAAAATCAAACTCCAGCCATCCAATATTTGGGATCTACTCTTGTTCTTCTAGAACCCTCCCAAGTACATGGGTCAGTTCTCCAGCTCTGTCTTTTTTATCACACAGAGCTTGTGTTCTAGGCTCTGGCTGGCTCTACTCCACTGCTACTGCTGTTCTTGGTGGTCATCCCATGGTACTGACATCTCCAAAATGCTGGGGTCTTCTGCTTCAACTGGGGTGAATTTTCACCAATAAACTCTCATAGACTCTTTTCATGGTTCCAAGCCTGAACTTCTTTGCATGACCCCATCAATCCTGGCCCTTCAACTGCCGCTGAGACTGCACACTCACTAATACCCTCTCCTGGTCTCTCACAGTGAAAATCCTCAGCTGCTTTCCATGACCCCTTCATGCCTTCAAAACCAGTACCACCTGGGTGACTCTTGTACATTACTGAGTCTGGCTGCCACTATGAGACACAGCCTTGGCCACCTCTAAAACATAATTTCTCTGTGCTCTCAGGAAACACTTCCCAGAAGAGTTCACCTCAATGATTCTGGTCTCTTCTTGATCACTGCTAATTTCTTAGCTCAAGCCAACCATCATCAAGTAAAGTTTCTATTGAGAACAACTGGTAGCAAAAGACCATGGGGTTGTACAGCAGGTGACAACTAGAGTTCAGAAGGTCAACCTATCAGAACTTAAGAGTCTGTTAGAAGAAACCATCATGTAAGGTGTTATGGATTCTTTTTTTTTTTTTCTTTTGGTTTTTCGAGACAGGGTTTCTCTGTGTAGCTTTGTGCCTTTCCTGGAGCTCACTTGGTAGCCCAGGCTGGCCTCGAACTCACAGAGATCCGCCTGCCTCTGCCTCCCGAGTGCTGGGGTTAAAGGCGTGCGCCACCAACGCCCGGCTGTAAGGTGTTATGGAATGACTGCCTTTTGAATGAACTGGCTGTTTCTTGCTGTAAACTTCTTGTGCAATAACAGCTATGATTCTCCCAATTTATCATGTGTTTCTATGTTATGTGTACATGTAACCTCATATTGCATCTCAATCTTATGGGTACAACTCTCCTTATACATTTGAGTAATTGGATAACTTTCCTCAGCTGTGTTTATTTTCATTAACATAAATCTAGCCAGAGCCATTCTCTGGACAAAAGTATTTCAGCAAAGATACATTTTTCCAAGGACAAATCTGCACATAGATAAACACTAGCTCATCTCACCCACAGATAGAGAAAAAAACCACTAACAATTAAATCTCAACTCCTTACCTTTGGCCCTAACTTAAGAGATTTACTGATCACATTCCTGGGATGATGTTTTAGCCACTTGCTAGTTACTGAGTTAAGGTAGTTAGTTCCCACTGACCCAAGGATATTGCTATCAATGCCAGGCTGGCATAGGTGCCAAGTCTCTTTCTTGTGCAAATTAAATTTTAATTCCTGCTCAGCCATGTGCTATCCCTATATTCCCTAATTGATCTTAGCCTTTAGTTGACCCTACCAGAGAACTCCCCTTTAGTCACTCCCCTTTTGGGTTGTAATTGGAAGCTGACATTTATTGCTTTATATGTAGATCCTTATTACCTCTCTCTGTGAGCCCCAAAACTGCAAGTCTTGCATTGCTTTGCCAAAGAATTACTGCTTGTGTATATATACCAGTTCCCACACAAAACTGGAAATTAATTGAGAAGAACAAAGATGAGGATGGAGATGGAAAGAACTAGATAGACATGAGAGAACAGCAGAAGAGACAGAGAGCAGAAGGGACTGAGAAGAGCTAAGTATGAGAACAGAAAAGAAGCTGTATAGATAGAATTGATTTAGAAGAATAAAATGAATGGACTAAAGAATTTGGTATGCTTAGAATCATTTGATATCCCTCAGATTAGAATCCTCAATTACTTGTTAGACTCTTCCATGGACCCTGGGAGAAAGCAATAAAGACTGGATCTATTATTGTATTTTTGGTAAGTTTTACTTTAGTAGTTCTGGTATCTTGTTCATCACAGATGATTCTTTAGCTCCATCTAACCAGGACAACGTAATCTTAAAAATAACAAATAGCCTGATATAGTCCTTAAATTTCTCTCTGAATTTTCACAAGCCAGACCTCCATCCTCTGCACTGTTCTCAAAATTACTATCTTCCAAGCTCCCATAGAATATTCCACAGAGATCTTAACACTCAGTGGCTCTTCTAGTCCAAAACTCCAAAGTCCTTCAACAGTCCTCTCCAAACATGATCAGGTCTGTCATAGAAATACCCCAATACACTGGTAGCAACTTCTGCCTTAATTAGGGTTTCTGTTGTGTGGAGAGACATCATGACCATGGCAATTATTCTACAGGGAAACATTTAATTGATATGGCTTACAGTTTCAGAAGTTTTATCTGCTATCACCACGGTGGGATATGGACAAATGTAGGCAGATATTCTGCTAGATCTTTATCCATTGGCCATAGGAAGTGAATTGGGCATACCTTGAGCAAATGATACCTCAAAGCCTACTCCCATAGTGTCAAACTTCCTCCACCAAGGTCATAACTATCCAAAAAAGCCAAACCTCCTAATAGTGCCACAATCTACAGTGGCCATTTTCTTAAAAACCATACATTCAACTCCCTGGCCCCCATATGCTTGCGGCTATATCAAAATACAAAAAAAATTCACTCAGTACAACTTCCAAAGTCACCATAGTCTATTACTGTCTCAAACTTATTTAAAAGTCTAAAGTTAGAGTCTTCTCAGATTCATGCAATCTCTTAACTGTAATCCCCTGTAAAATCAAAATAAAAAAGCAGATCACATACTTTCAACATATTATGGCACAGGAGATACATTACCACTTTGTAATAAAATGAGGAAACACTGGACCAGTGTAAGACTAAAAACAAGGTAAGCAAACTCCAAACTCTGCATGTCTATGAGTGATACAAAAAATAATCTTCAGATCTCCAACTCCTTTCAGCTTTGTGACTGGAATGCACTTCTTTCTCTCAGGGTGGCTCTACTCCTTGTTGGCAGCTTCCCTTGACAAGTATCCCTATACTCTGGCATCTTCAACTCTTGGGGTCTCCAAGGCTATCCAGGCTTCACCTTAGAGTTTCATGTAGTGGCATCTCTGGGCCTCCATTCATGGATGCCCCTGACACATGCCTTGCCTTAGCAGCTTTCCTTAGTTGCAAAGGAAGATTGAATAAGACCTTTCTTCTATCTTTGATTCTAAAGCCAGAACCATGTGGCAAAAGCTACCAAGTTCTGCTTGCTGGGGCTGGAACATGGTCCTCTTGTTCGATTACGTCTTTGAAAGATTTCTGCTTTTTTCGTGGTTTCCTTCACTGCCTAAGCCTGGCTATCCTAACTGCATCTGCAAACTAGGCTGGCCTAAAACTCAGAGATCTGCTTGTCTTTTGAGTGTTGTGATTAAAGGTGTGCACCCACACATATGGCTCTAAACTTTTCTTTAATTCTTTTTCACAAGTTGGAAAATTAGCTGGGTGGGATCTTGCTTTAAAATTACCTTTCCCTTTATTTCATTTCTTAATCTGTTAATCTACCCAGCACAGGATTTAGCTCCGTTCCCATTTCTAGTGCTCTCTTTCCCCTCAAATTATACATTTTGTATTTTTCCTTTCTCAGCTTTCTCCTTTTAATTATATATCTTCATTAGACATAATACAAAAAAAAACATAGGACAGAGTCTACATTAGGCTCTTTTGAGATTTCCACTTCCAACAGAATTAATCAACCCCCCTTCCCCATTTTAGCTTCAGGCAGACTCTTCATACAAGGGCAAAATGGAGCCTCATTATTCATCAAAATATCACAAGAATGATCTCTAGGAAACATACTAAAATTCTTCCCCTCTAGGAGCTTGCTTTGACTTGAGTCTGTGTATAGCTCCAGACTCAAATATTGGTTGGTCTTGAGGGATTTCAGCATTATCTTGCCTGGCATTTCCTTTATAAAAAACTCACTGCTGTTTTAGCAGACACTAAAGGATTAATTTCTTCAGTGACAGGTGAAAAGGACAATATTGCAAAGGGTAGAGATGAGGGTACTACTTGCTCAGGTAAGACAAACCCTTAAGAATCTGAGGATTCAAAGTCCTCAGCTACAATGAGGTCCTTCCACACATCCACCTCCAAAGGTATAAGATCCAATTCTTTAACAATAATGCCCTTACTTTAACTGCTAACACCCTCTAAAGCTGAAACTTGAATTTTTGCTGTAGTTCAGCCAATTTTTATAGTGGAGGCATTGGTTTGATTTTCCACAACTTCAGCTCTGTGGCTTTCAGAGAGAAGATTTTCTTCCAGGGAACATTTAGAAACCTTTAGACTATGTATTT
Organism: Peromyscus nudipes; assembly: GCA_902168325.1. Classification (NCBI taxonomy): domain Eukaryota; kingdom Metazoa; phylum Chordata; class Mammalia; order Rodentia; family Cricetidae; genus Peromyscus; species Peromyscus nudipes. Next base: position 55,138 of record CABHPH010153002.1, on the reverse strand, counting down.
GCATGTGGAGCCAGTCAATTTTATCACTAAGTTAATTGCTGTCTCTCATTATATTCTGACATTGGTTAATTTTATTGTGGAGCTCATTCCTATCCTTTTTCAATTTATCCATAGATATTAAGAGCAACCAATCAGTCATATAATTTTATTTATTTTCCCCCACACTCTCAAAAGATTTATATAGAGGCTCACTAAATCCATTGCTGGTCACTATTGATGAATCATGATAATCAAAGCCATTCATCTTTTTAAGTTTGAAATATAGTTTACACCATGGGCTTTCAATACATTTGGAGCTCTCAGGAGAGAAAGTGACTAGAGAGGCTTCAGTAGCTGAGGGTCCTGGTGAATTTGAAGGTGCTGGCAAATTTAAAAGCCTATTCCAGAGACTTAAAAGATTCATCCTTATACTTCTCTTCTCTAGCACCACTCTGGTACCAAAATGTTTTAGTCAGGGATTCCTAGAGTCACAGAAATTATGGCTTAATCTCTGTCTCTCTCTGTGTGTCTCTCTCTCTGTGCCTCTCTCTGTTTCTCTGTCTCTCTGTGTGTCTCTCTCTCCATATATATATATATATGTATATATATATATATATATAAAATTTACTAGAATGACTTACAGTCTGAAGTCCACCAATGCCTACAGTGAATAGAAATCCAAGAACCTAGTAGTTGCTCTGTCCCACAAAGTTGGGTGTCTCAGCTGGTCTTCTGTATATGCTGCAATCTCAAAGAAGTAGGTTCCAGTGCCAATGAAGGAGTGATTGTCCTGACAAGACAAGGGCAAGCAGGCAAAGAGTGAATGAACCCTTCCTCTTCCCTTACCCTTAAACAGGCTCCCAGAAGAAGGCATATCTAAGAATGTGCCTTCCTATTTGAAGATCTAGATTAAAGTAATTTGTCATCCTGACGCAAGATCTAGATCAACAGCCTGTGTCTTCTGTCCTGAATATAAGCATCAAAGGTATGTTGATCCTCTACCTTAAGATTCAGATCACAAGTGTGTCCTCCATTTCCTGTGTAGCTCATTTCCAATATAATCATCTTGACAACCTGGAGTAGCCATCATACTAACTGTATAACAATAACTTTCCATTGCTAAAAGTCATTGACTAAGATATGCCTTACTGTTTGACATACAGTTTTAAAGATGATGATTCATTATGTGTGTGTGTGTGTGTGTGTGTGTGTGTGTGTGTGTGTTTATTCCTATGTTTGAAGTTTCACTAGGTTGTGGATTAGGAAATACATTAACTGATTTTATATTTCAGCAGAGTGTGCCATGTGGAAGGGTAACCCTTCACATCTAGAGGTTTGTACTTCACTGTAAAATAGCATGATCACAATTCATATTCTGTTAGAAAATGGACTATGAGGGGAATTTATTTTGAGCTTAAGGTATTTCTTTTTTAATTCCCTAGTTCTTCTGTAAGATTAATCCTTATAATAGTTCTTAGCAGTCTAATATTGAGTTTAATCCACCACTATCAACAGGAATTGAATAAATATTATTCTGGCATCACACAAGAAATTGATTTGGTGTAAAGTTTTTCTGAGATTAGTATAGCATAGCAAAAAGGGATTGACAACCCACTAAATTCCAATTTAGGATAAATGGACAACAGTGGATTTTCAGTCTCTCTTCTTTCAAATGAATTGAACCATTATAACTATGCATATAAATCCTGGAAAATTCATAAAAAGAATCTTATTCTGTAGTTCATGCCAGAAACTTAGCACTTTCCTAGAAGTGAATTTGTGCTATGCTCTTCCACTTGAGAAGCCATTATGAAAAGTTTAAAAGGATTTGTCAGGGTAAATCCAAGGGTTAAAATTCTCTAAGTGGGTAATAGCATTTATTAGAAATGATGTTAAACATTAGTATTTTAAATTGTATTCAATCATAAATGCAGACAATAAATAAAAAGGACAATGGATAATAATATTTTAAACACTTCACCTTATCAAAAATGCTTAATTTAGTAACACATCAAAAGAATATGTGGAAAATGATAAACAAGCATTTACCAATCATATCAAATTCAAGTTATAATAGTGAGGAACTAAAATGAACTGAAAGTATACCACCTTGTTAATACTTAAGGTAGCAGAACTATTAAAACAATTGCCACCCTGTGGAAGAACAATATGCATTAAAGAATATGTTTACTCTGCAGATGACTAAACTGATAGTTAACATTTTAGACAGATGAAATTTAAAAAATTCCCATACTATCTCTTTTCTTATTACACCAGCCTCATTAAATTTCACTTAAATCAACACTATCAGATATGTAGATTTGTGTGTGTTTCTGTGTGTGTGTGTGTGTGTGTGTGTGTGTGTGTGTGTGTGTGTGTGTGTGTGTAAGACGGAGGAGGAAGGTTTGAGCATGGAATTTACTTAAACCACCATATTTGGCCCAAAAGTATATGCCAGTGTGAAGATTTTTCTTGAAAGAGGTACAATGTCTCAATTTGAGCGCTGGCGCTTCTCTACTAGAATAAAAGATTATCACATAAGAGGCATTTGATGTGAACATTCCTGACTCAGTCTCCAACTACCTTTCATAGTAGTGCTAGAATTAATATCCATCCTCAGAAGAGGGACTTCACTACCAAAGGAGAAGAAACAAAAATCATATTGCTTCTCACATACATCCATTCACTTTTTTTGTGATACTTCATTCCACAATACCAATCTGCCAGGCAAGGTATAATCACTGATGCAATAGGGGAATACTATATGAAGTGACCAGCCACTTTCTGATTGGAACTGAGGTCTGCTCCATGGAAACAAATTCATGCCTAATACAATAAAAGTGGCCAAAAGCCCATCACTGGAGAGCTGATTGGACTAGGATAGAGCTTACTCTTGTTTTGGTAAATGGTCATTTTTCCAAACTTCCCTCTGTATGTTTAGGTATTCCCTATAGGTCTGTGCTGTACTCAACATTGGTCCTATAAACTTTTTTTTTTTCATCAAATGAAGTGAAGATGTGTAACTCATCAAAGTGCTGAAAATAAAAGACCATAGTGTTCCTCCCTAAACATAACAATGTCTTTGGATTTTTGGATACTAGTAGGTCGTACATATTCCAGTGAATACTCCTACACCTGTAAAATATGTAATTGGAGTCAGTGGATTATTTGGGAAGAGAATGTATACAAAAGAGTATGGAAGGAGATGGAAAGAAAAAGTGGGCACTGGAGAAGATCATATTTCATTAATATATGTATGGAATTTTCAAATTTTTAAATCTATGTAAGTGGGAAGAGAAACTTACAGTGACAATACTGTGTCATGTATTGACAAGAGTTTAGAATCCTGAAGATAAGTATAATTATAAATAAACTAGTAATGAAAATATTATATTAAACAAAACATGATAGAAATAGATATTTCTGAATATATGAACTCTCATAATTTCATTTACAGTATGCCATTATCAACATTTTCCATTATGTATTGTGGATCGCAAACTACTTATTGCAAAGCAACAGGTATAATTTCCAGTGAGCTTTGTCATATTGCACATTATAAGGTGTTCTTGATATCCTTATCATTTACTTTTTTAAAACTCCATTTAATACTTTAGTTTACCATTATGTCTTTGAAAATTTTGTGAAATTTTTCATTCATTTCAATACCTCATCTTAAAATTCTATTACCCAATTATGTTTTCTAGATCATTGCCTGGGATTAAAGTCCCACATTAAAACTTACTCAGCTGTATTTGAATATTTTGTGTGCAGTTTTATCTTGTTTAAACACATAGAAAATAAGATTTTTAGATATTGATTGACAACTAATAGTTGAAAGGTACAAATGAGTCCATGGTGCTCAGTACACAGTAAGTATAGCAAATATAATATGACTCTAAAGTCAATCGTATATATTCTATTACTCACTTTCTAAATTATTTGTTTTATCTTATTTATTATAAGTACATGCATGTGTGTGGATGTTAAATTATAATATAAAAGATCTTATTAAGAATTACTATTATTATATTATCTTCAACATAATTTTACATGAAAATTTATATAGATTCAGTTAAAAATAATATAAATTAAAAAGCTTGTCTTAAGTATATTAAGTTTGTGCAATTCTAGCAATCTGCAGTAAAGTTAATCAAAATATCAATATGATTGTTTATGAGCATGATTAATTATTAATTATGATTAATACTGTGTTCTCTCCTGTAGATTTTAGATCATGGTGCATCTATCTTTTCTATCTCTTTTTTTTTTGAGAGACTCAGTATATAACCCATACTGTTTTTTGTACTGATGATATTCTTGCCTCAACTTCCGGTTTTTGAATACTGTGAATACAGTTAAACACTGTCATTTTTGTCCATATATCACCTTTAAAACACTATAATGAAAGAAAAAAATAATATTTTTGGTTTAGACAATTTAGCCTTATTTATGTTCTTGGATTTGATAAGGGTGTTGGAATGTTTCTGAACTAAGAGGTTTTGTGACGAATAGCAAAGTAGATGGTACATTAATTTCAAAGCTATAATTTAGCATGCACATCCATGCATATGCATATACTAAAATAAAATATAAATCAATCAACAAGAGTTGGCTAGTAATATAAATGTCTGACATTAGAGTATCATTGCTTTTCTTATCAACTGAACATGGCAGACTAAGTTGTACCCTCTCACGGAAAGTAATTATATATTAATAGAAAAATTTGCTTAGAGTATTATATTTATATTTGTTGTTTTAATGAGGTATTATCATTTTGTAGAATGCATATTTATTTTATAGATACAGAGATATATGTCTGCAGACAAGTTTGTTTCAACATTGCAGGAACAGAAGCAAACATTGCTTTGAAATGTTACAAGTATCAAAGGGAAGCTAGAAGGAACCAGCTGCTACAGCTCATTTCTTTGCATTTAGCAAAACTATTGTTTTGGAAATGTGGATCAATTTTAAGTGTGCTTAACTTTTATCAGAATGAAAAGGCATAGATTAAAGATTTAAACTAGGTGATAGACTGCCTCCCTGGTATGCACAAAGCTGTTGGTTCAGTTTCCAGCACCACATAAAATGGACATGTAGTATATCTGTGACCTCAGCACTGGAAGGTCATTCTCAGTCTCACAGTAAGTTGGAGGCCAGACTGAGCTCCATGAGAGCCTATTTTTAAAGACATATATATGTGTGTGTGTGTGTGTGTGTGTGTGTGTGTGTGTACATTTTTATACATTCACACTTAAACATGAAACTTTGTAAAGAGCATACAAATGTAAGTTTGTAGAAACTTTTTAATCACTTCTGATACTATTTCTGATGGCCTTATACATATTGAAGAGTTATCTTATTTTCTGTACTATTAAATATGTCACCATTTTACTCACATATAAACATTTCAGTAGAAATTGAACAGACACTAATTTATTTCACCATTCACTAAATTTTATTTATATCAATATAGTGCCTACTACTGAGTTAGGAAAATGCCTGTAAAAGTTAAAAGAAAGATTACAAATTCTTCTGAGAAAAAAATAATAAGCCAACAGATACAAATAAATTATAAGGGACATTTCAGTACCACTCTGTGCTAAAATGGGGATCTGTAAGCACATCAGTCAGAGAAAGCATGTAAATCTTCCCACAGAAAATACCCCCAATATTTTTGCAAACACTGAAATATGCAATATCATATGAAATCAAATGAAAAACATCATGCTATGTCAATTCAGGTGAACTCTCTGGAATTTCAGTGCTTTGAAGGTAACTAATTTTGAGTAGCAAATACAGAGCTTAGTGAAAAAGTTTGTCTATTCCAAGTTGTATCTGTTTCAACCCGTGACAAAAATTTGAAAACCGCCCTCTGGTGACGTCTGAGGACTTCCTCTGCACCATCTGTGCTTCTGAATGTCAGTACTATAAGTGTCTGATACTGAGAACAAGCTGCAAGAGCTCACAGAAATAGGACTAGGAACTTACATCGGATCCAGCCCACTGCTTGCATAGATGGTAAAAGAAACAGTCGTTTACCATGGAAATAATCTTCCTCAGAGACCGTTAGACACTCATGGGTTCCTAGGCATTTACTTGGAGAATAGCATAATATTTTGGAAAAGAAATTATATGTACCAAATTAAAATGCAATAATTAACTTTGGGCATGAGCTACTGAAATGAATTAGGTAATTTGAAAAAGGTATGTTTCATCCCATTGACATTTAGAATATTTGTTTCTGAACAAATAATGACTATAATTTTCCATACTTAATTTACATTCAAAACTTGAGTAATAAGCAAAATTATAGAACTGGGTTCTGTATATCATTTAAAAGAGACTATTTAATAAATTATGCAGATAACATCAAATTGAATATGGTGTTTTCTCCTATTAGAATTCTAATTCAGTCTGCACTCAGATTTGAAGTACAATCAGTTAAATCGCATAAATACATAAATATGTTTTTCAAATTGCCTAAATATTTTAAAATATAGGGATTTATACACACACAAAGTACAATGAATGTTGTGTTATTTTTTCAAGCTACAGGGGTAGAGGTAATTCTCATGCTATTTTAAAATATTAACTTCCAATTTTTCAGAATGAAAACAATTCCTGCATTAGTATTTTTTGCAGTGTTATATTTAACTAACATCATATAAAAAAATAAATAGGATACAATGTCATCCATCATAGAGAAAAATGGCACTTGCTAAATATTAATGAACTTTGAGAATAAAGTGTTTATTAAATAAACTAGACACTAATAGACCACACTGCCTGACTACACTATTGTAAGTTTTGAGAGTAGCCAAACACACTCAAACAGGAAGCAGAACACTGAATGACAGTGACGGGAAGAGTGATTGATGGGACTCATTCTTCAATGTATAAAAAATTCCGCCACACTGGATGAACGTACAGTGTTCTTTTGTAAAACTTAACTACAAAACTTGCCAAAAAGGGAGATTTTCTGCTTTATCTTTTTGTACTACAATAAAAAGGTGAATCCTCCTGTTTATTTTTGGGAGTAAGTAGTAAGGCATTTTCACATCAACCTGGTGAGTGGTCTGATTGTAACAAGTCAGTCAGCTGTAGAAAAAGGAATTTCGACTCATTTTTAGGGTCATTGTATTCATTACAGTTTGTTCCTCTGAAACTTGTTAATTATGACTAATAAGTTGTGAGTGTGTTTGTGTGTGTGTGTGTGTGTGTGTGTGTGTGTGGTGTGATACCCCACTCACTGTTTGTTTTTATATACCTTAAGAGCGTTTGCTATTTTAATAGTCATGAAATGCAAATGAAATCTGAGGGGGCATATGAATTTCCAAAAAAATGAGAATATTCAGTAGCTTCTTCTACAACTCACTAGAAAAAAGACAGGTTTTGAAATCAGAAATTTTTTCTGCCTTGTGTGTATATCCATGTGTCTTTGGTGTTCTTATATAAAAATTTTTCACTGTGAAAGAGTTCAAGCACAGAGTGTAGAGGATCCTGAGTTAAATACTATTTGTATTAACATTTATTTAAATTCAATGTCTTGATATATTTACTTTTCAATTTTCCAGACACAGAGAAATGATGTTTCAAACATCATTATTTTCTGAAAAACCATTTTGTTGCATTTGCTGAAGAAAAGTTATAAAATGATCAATACATCTGAGTTTTAAATAATTTCTAATATTTAGTTGCAAATAATAGTCAAGCACTATGGAGTCATATATATATATATATAATTACATTGAAATAGTAGCATGATCATATAAACAGTCAAAATATTTGTTCTTAAGATATGAAACAAATATAGATTTTTTTTTTTTGGTTTTTCGAGACAGGGTTTCTCTGTGTAGCTTTGCGCCTTTCGCTTGGTAGCCCAGGCTGGCCTCGAACTCACAGAGATCCGCCTCCTTCTGCCTCCCGAGTGCTGGGATTAAAGGCGTGCGCCACCAACGCCCGGCTGAAACAAATATAGATTTACATTCAATTTATTCAATTATTTATTGGACAAAGATTTTTTTAAATACAAAATTCAATATTCAAAACATAATTCAAAATTCCTTCATGTCTGTCAATCTAGGGGAAATAAAATCCACAAAGATAACTGGAATGACATGTTTTATGTAAGGAATTGACAATGTTTTTAATAAAAGTACAATAAACAGTAATTAGAGTGGATGAATATAAGGTATGTTAATAGACAATTGGAAATATGTGTGCATGTGTCTTTATTACAGGGGCCTTTATGTATAATAAGGATGTACTCTACACTGAGCTGTATCCTCAGCTCTCTTACTTTTTATTTTTATGAATGATCTTGACCTGGCTTTGAACTCCAATGGGTCTTGAAGATATTATCCTCCTGAGTTCGATCCCTGATTTCTGGAATTAAAACGTGTGCCTTCAAGACCCTGTTAGAGACTTTGTAAAATGAGCCAAAAATAAATGTATTATTTTGAACATAATATTTGCAATTAAATCCCCATTAGACAACAAATGGGCTTGGATTCATCACTGCAGAGGTGAGGAAGGGGCAGCTCCTGTATACACTAATGGAAACCAATTAAAAATCCAGTGATGTTTTTCAGACCCAGACAACTGAAATTTGTGATAAACTGTGTAATGCCTGTAAAGACAAGAGAATCCTGGTGTTGAAGAGGTGGCTCAGCAGTTAACAGAGCACTGGCTGCTCTTCCAGAATCCCTGAATTCAGTTCTAAATACCCAAAGGGCAAATCATAATTGTTTGTAACATCAGCTCCAAGGGGATCCAATACACTCTCTGGCCTCTGAAGGCACATGGTACATAGATATAAACAGAGACATGACACCTGTATACAAAAGAATAAATCACATAAATTTTGAATAAATTTAAATAGTAGCCAGAGAGCTATAATACACAGAGGTTGCCCACCTGGGTCAAGAGCCATGAGAATCATGAACAGGACTAAACAGTGAATTGCTTTTACTGATCACAGATGAACCTGACAGAGGTCAGAAGACAACATGTAAGTTAAGGGGAGAATGCTCCATTCCTAAAGGCTGCTTTGGTGGAGAAACATCTTTCATGGAAATTTCTGTGACGATTACCTTCTTTCAAATTCTTCTTTGGATTTTTCTCTAGGCATGTTGTATTAACTTGGGAAATTAAAATTATATAAATTTATGGTTGATAAATGTTTGAGATGAGGAATAAATTTAACTTTTAATCATTCTATAACAATTTTTTGACATTATTTTTAACCACATGTAGTATTGTAGTATAGCTATTTAAATACATGAAAAAATAGCAAATATTATTTCTACGTTTTACTTCCAGGAAGTTATATCAGTATAAACACGACATTTATTGACTAATGTTTGTGTTTGTTTGTTTTCATTGAGAATAACCATGTTCACCATGCGCGTAGACTCTCATGCATTTACAGTCTCTTTCTTGGTAATTTGCAGCTTTGACAGCACTTTATTCAGACCAAATCCATAAATATGCTGTCAAGTCATCGTGGTACCAAATTTTGTCTTGTTCTACCATTATTATAATAAGTCTTTCGACATTGCCTTGGTCTGTAGTTATTTCCTACAAATTCAAAACCCATTCCTGTCTGAGGTCCATGAAGAATAAAGTGCAGTCCAGAATATACTAGTCTACTGACAAGGAAATAGTTGTCAGTTAATTTAGAAACACTGGTTATTCAATGCAGGTTTCCACATAACCGAGTTATAAATGCCAGCTTCCAACTGTTATGATCAGGAAAATATTGCCAGTTTAACCACCAATAAATATTTTGATTTCACAATGAAATTCTTATTATGCTTTCTGTCATTGTTTTCTCAAACCCTGTCTAATATACAAACAGTGATGTATATTTTCTGTTTTATCTCATTTATATCTTTTGAATTTTTTAACCCATTTTCCACAGGTTTCTAAAATTTATTGTTCATATTTAACAAAATTGACTAAATCTCCACACATCCATTTGTTCAAGATAGGGAAGCATCTTGGCCACCACTGAAAATACTAATTTTTTTTAATTCTTAAAATTTAGTTATTATTTTGTTCACCATCTTTATATTGAAACAGTAAGAACTATTGTTTTTCTTCATCTTTGCCAAAATAAAGCTGTTTCTTTCATTATTTGTGATGTTGACCAAGTTTGAATATCATGACATAACAATCCGTGGCCAACTCCCGTTATTCCTTTAAGGACTTGACGTGGAGATCGGCTGTCTCGTTTTACAACAATTCAGCTTTCTGACTCATGTTTTCTACATATGGTTTCAATGCAATGGCATGCAGCCTAAACAGATTAAAATTAGTGTCATCAATGACAGCCATCCTTCTTTCCTGTTCACTTCTTTTGCCACCCTCAATTCATCTGTTCAGTGTCACATGTATGTGTTCTGCCCTTGATGTTCTCTTGTCCTCGTTTCAGCTTCATTCCATTTTATTTCATTACAACAGTCCCCATATTTAGCCTTATAGTGTACCTTCTTGGTCTTTCTGCATAATTCTAACGTGACCAGCTTATCTCAAGTCAAGAGACTGACCTCCTGTCGCCCATACTATGATATGCCTAAAAATATTTAGTGATGTGCGAATTGTATTAGGGTAGCTCTTTTGTAGAAATTGGTACTTTATTGCTACTAGAATTTATAATATCTCTGAATATACATGCTCCCTCTCAGGATACAATGATTTAATCACATACTCAAGTGAAGTTTCATATCCTTCATATACTGTGATATATAATCTTTTCAAAACATTGGCTTAAGCAAGGGACATATGAAACAGCATGGCAGTGACAAAGAAAGAATGATTAGATCAACAGAAACTTTTCTGCAAAATAAGGGATAACGTAGCTGTCTGAGTGTGAATACTATGCTTTGATGTGTTCAGGTTTCTGTCCGTTGCATGCTCTGATTTCCTTAAAAAGCAGTCAGTGTAAGATCTTGCTGTAGAATGGTGAAGCCATGCACAGTTTGAAGTAAAAAGGACAGGAGAAATTTTTCTCTTTCTTTCTCATAGTACATCTATGTTTCAATTAGGTAGACTCAGTTTACAAAGTATGCAGTTCTACCCACTGGAGATACACAATAGAACCATAGACTTTTAATTTCTGACAATCACTTATTTTGGATAAGCAGAAAAATCATATTCATTCATTTTAATGACCATAGATAATCAACAATTCCTCAGAAATTGATGAACAAATCTGTCATCTTATTGCTATAGCCATGCTATGGGCCCTATCTCTCCTTTCAAAAGCAAATGTCCAAGGTAATTCTAGATGTTAGAATTGCAAGTTTTCATTGATCTCTTCCATTCAAATCATCTTTCAATGAGTCATTTCTGTGACAAACATTTTACTAACCTCATTGTGTTGCAAGCCTCTTGTTTCTGTTCCTATTATTCTTTCAGTTAAAATTTTATGCTATAATGTGCTGTAGATAGTTGTGGCAGCAATAATATCTGTCTTATGATAATTTTTGGTACCTTGAGAGATCACACTGAACACTCAATTTAAAATGTCATTTTGCTACATCAGTCACATAGCTTTTGATATAAATCTCTGTATATTAGAAGTACTAAAATTAATGTTTAAATGTTTGAACTTCTTTTGAATTTTTATAAGAAATAGCTTCCACAATTCTAGGTATATTCTCCAATCTGTAAAATGCAGTGTCAATTTTGTTTGTTTAATTTTTTTTTAATCAGGATGTACTACATGATAGAAAAAAAAGAAAATAGATGATTCTCTCATAAAATATATCCTGACAAAAGATTTCCCTCCCTTTACTCCTTGCAGCTCCCTTGCACCTTCCCTCCTTCCCATATCCACCCACCAGCCTCTTAGGGGATTTCCACAGTACATGTCTTGGCCAACATCTTAACCAAACACAACCTAATCAGACATAGGGCCGCCTTGCCTGGCTACAAAAGATGGCCAATTGATTATCTACAAGGAGGGGGGGCAGTATCCCCCACAACTAGGCTTCCTCCCTAGGATCACCTTCATATATACCAGAAAGATTCCCCTGCACTAGGTTTACACACAGGCCCACAAATGTCTCAGAATTCCAGTTGTCTGTCTAGAAACACTCTCCTTCTAACCCATCACACCCCTCCACTTGATCATTCCCACTCCCTTCACTTAAACCCAGACTACTTGCAAAATTTATTCTACTTCCCTTCCCAGGGAGATCTATGCCTTCCATCTTGACCACTTTCCTTTATCTAACCTGTCTGGGCCTAAAGACTGTAGCTTGGTTTTCATTTATTTAACAGCTAATATCCTCTTGTAACTGAGTCCATACTATAATTGTCTTTCTGAGTCTGGGGTACTTCTCTTAGGATGATGTTTTCCAGTTAAACCTCTTTGCCTGGCTGAGTGGCAATAGCAAATGCCTTTAACCCCAGCAGTCAGGAGGCAGAGCAAGGTGGATCTGGTTTATTTGGTTTGTTGATATCTAATTTCTTTTTATTCTTTTTTATTATTATTAAGATATTTTCTATTCATTTTATATACCAACCACAGATTCCCCTCTACTCCATCCTCCTGCCCCCCAGCCTTCTCCCTCAACCTACCACTCCATTCCCACCTCCTCCAAGGCAAGGTCTCTCATGAGGAGTCAGCAGAGCCTGGAAAATTCAGTTGAGTCAGGTCCAGGCCCCTCCTCCCTACACTGAGGCTGTGCAAAGTGTCTCGCCATAGGCACTAGGCTCCAAAGTTCTGGCTCATGCATCAGGGACAGATCCAATCCCCCTGCCTGAGGGCCCCCTAAACAGGTCAAGCTAAACAACTGTCTCACCTATCCAGAGGCCCTGGTCCTGTACCATGATGTCTAGTTTCTTGAGTTCTTTATATATTTTGGATATTAGCCCTTGTCTTAGTTAGGGTTTTCTTGCTGTGAAGAGACACCATGATGATGACAGCTTTTAATTCATTTTTCTTTTGATGAGTATGTAGCATCCTTCCCCATCTCTTCTGGTTAACTTTAATGTGAAATATATTTAGTTATATATTGAAATGGCTACACCAGCTTGCTTCTTAGGTCCATTTGCTTGGAATATGTTTTTTCTATCCTGTTATCCTGACACAATGTCTATCCTAGATGTTGAGGTGTATTTGTTGGATGCAGCAGACGGATGGATCTCATTTTAGCATCAGTTCTGTATGTCTGTTTTTTATTGGAGAATTGAGGCCATTAATATTGAGAGACATCAATGACCAATGATTGTTGATTACTGATACAATGTTGTTGGCATTGTTGTCATTGGTGGTGGTTGTGGTGCTAGTGGTGGTTTTGGTGTATGAGGGGGAGTGTGTGTGTGTGTGTGTGTGTGTATGTGTGTGTGTGTGTGTGTGTCCCTTTTCTTTTGGTGCCTCTGATGTGAATTATTAATTAAATTCATTTTTTATTCTTTCATGGGTGTAGTTAACCTCATTGGGTTGGAGTTTTTTTCTATAGGGCTGGAGTTGTAATGGATATTGTTTATATTTGACTTTTTCATTGATTCTTTTATTTTCTCTGTTTATGGTGTTTGAAAGTTTTTGATAATTGGAGTCTGGGCTGGCATTGATGGTCTCTTGAGTCTGCTGAAAACCTGTCCAGACCCTTGACTTTTAGAGTCGCCATTGAGAAATCATGTGTAATTCTGATAGGTCTCCTTTCTATGTTACTTTGTCCTTTTACCCTTGTATCTTTTAATAATCTTTCTTTGTTCTGCATGTCTACTATTTTGATTATTATGTGGCAAGGAGATTTTCTTTTCTAGTCAAAACTATTTGATATTCTGCATGGTTCTTCTTCCTTTATTAGCATCTCACTTTTTAGGTTAGGAAATTTTTGTTTTATTTTGTTGAAAATATTTTCTTAGCCTTTGAACTGGGATTCATTCCTCTATTCCTATTATTCTTAGGTTTGGTCTCTTCATAGTGCCCAAGGTCTCCTGGATGTTTTTGTCAATAATGATTTTTTCAGATTTAACATTTTCTTTGATCAAGGTATCCATTTCTTCCATAATATCTTCAATGCCTGACCTTCTCTCTTTAACATCTTTTATTTTCTTGGTGAAGCTTGTCTCCATACTTCCTGTTCAAATTCCTAATTTTTTATATCCAGAATTCCCTCAGGTTTTATATTATTTATTGATTATATTTCCATTTTAATGTATTAAATAGTTTTATTCAATTTCTTCAACTGTTTGTATATTTTCTTTAAGGGACTTATTCATTTCATCTAGTTGTTAACTGGTGCATTCCAGGTTTTCCTTAAGGGATTTATTATTTTCCTTTTTAAGGACCTATATCATCTTTACATCATTGATTTTAAGGCTTTTTTTTTTAACTTCAGCTATTTTGGGATATCCATCGATTGCCGTGGTAGGGTTGCTGTGCTCTGGTGGAGACATATTGCAGTGGCTGTTATTGACTTTGTTCTTTCCCTGGCATCTATGCATTTGGATTTGGGGTGATTACAGGTTGAGATGGGATTTTATGGATTTGTCTTTGTTGGGTGTGTTTTTGATTCCTTAGTTTCTTCTTCTTCTCTGGATTTTCAGAGTATGATGTCTAGGTGTTGCCTGTTTTCCTGTCCTGCTCATCTGGTGTGTTCACAGGGAATGCCTGCTTGTGTTGGAGGCTGAAATGCAGAGAAGAGTAAGGGGAGGGAGGTCAAGCAGGCATGGTCTGGTCCGTGTGATCCACAGGAGGTATGGGCAGGTGGGAAGGGAAGCCACAGCTGTTGATCTGTAGCAATGCCAAGGATGAACCTGAGGAATTGGATCTGGGGAAACAGGGAGAATGGAAAAGCTCTCCAGGCAGGCTACTGGTTCTTCTTGACAGCAATGTCTCTCAATCAGTAGTGTATAGTAAAACTTATACGGTCTTCTCATTCCTTTAGAGAGTGTACCCTGACCCTTGTATAGCTAGATACCTAAAAGATCACACATATAATAGGTTTTAAATCTTTATATGCTTTATCTCTTTCCAAAAGGCATTATTCAGTGTGATTAGTTTATAATTACAACTTCTGACTTATCAGATGGAATGTGTGTAGTCAGTGATGTGGAGATGGGTATACTTTGTATAATATCTATATGTTCATCTTTCTGTTGAACTGAACTGTGTCAGGAACTGGGACAGTTGAGAAAGACCTAAGATAGGATAGTCAATGTGAGCAGCTCTCATGTATTCTACATACTATTAAAGACTTAGGTGCACAGGGACCTTATTTGGTAGACAAAAGACTGAAATGCCTGGTATCCGAAACTGTGCTGTGTTCTGCCAATCAAGATTGCTAATCAGTCAAAAAATGTGGTACCGGGGTACGGTTTGATTAATGTTAGGTAAGTTTATAGAACAATGATAGGTCTATTTTATTACTCTTTGACTCATACAAGTACAAAAATTTGAGAATTGTGGAATTTCCCCATGATTCTTTAAGGATTTTGAAGGTGACAGTAATGTTGATTATTCTTTCTAAATTGAGATGGCAAATTTGAATTTAAATTCTAGGCTGGGATAGGGAATTTAAAAGAAATTCACTTGTTTCTTCCCCCTTTTCCTGTACAATTCAACTTCAAACCCCAGTAATTTTTTATAATTTATATTTCAATTTTAAAAATTTTATTCCAATTACATACTTGTAGAAAACTGTAATTAGTTTGTGGTTGTCATTTTCCTAGTGTCATTATGAAACATTTTGAGTTTTATTAACAACTAAAATCAATATGAGCCAAGTTTATAATGGTACTATCATAGGTATATAGAAAAACAGCATGGGATTTCCACTTAATACTTTCATAATCAACTGCATCATTTCCAATATAGGTTGACACAAATGTGCCTAAAACTTTCCATCATATGTATGTATCGACACCTAAACTTGCCTATCATATGTATGTTATCCCCTATCTACATCTCATCCCACAACACCTTCACAGGAAGATTATGTTGGTAGAGGACATGTATTGCTACTGAGGTCAATGATATAAACCACCTTGATAATGCTTAATAAGGAAACGAGATAGTAGGCTTTCTTTCTCTTTTTCCTTTATGATATGTTCTTTAAAGATTTATTCATTTTTATTTTATGTGTTTGTGTGATTTTTCCATATGTCACAAAACTAGTTTTTTTCCTCATCTGAATGCTATAAAATTGTGTGTGTGTGTGTGTGTGTGTGTGTGTGTATCTGTGTGTGTGTGTGTGTGTGTGTGTGTGTGCGTTCAAATCAGGAAATAAATCTAATTTGATTTATTTATTGAGGGTATAATATAGCAATATAAATAAATTTTTGCCACATATTACTAATGTTGTATTCCTTATAATAAATTATTCCTAAATCAAGTTGAGGTGTTACTTTAATTCCACAGCCATGTCATAAATGTGAATACTTGATCCAGGCACCAAGCAACCATCATATAATTATATCATACTTATTGACTGTTTTCCAGGATTATGTTCCTGATATGTCTGTTTCTTTCTAAGTATTGTTGCTGGAACTTTCTCTAGCCCTACTCAGGCCTGCAGCTGCTCGGACCTGAGTAAACACACAGAGACTTATATTACTTATAAACTGTATGGCCATGGCAGGCTTCTTGCTATCTAGTTCTTGCTGTGGGATGGTCTGTATGTCAAATTGCTCTGATTGGTCAATAAATAAAACACTGATTGGCCAGTGGCTAGGCAGGAAGTATAGGTGGGACTAACAGAGAGGAGAAGAAAGAGAACAGGAAGCTGAGTAGAGAAGACACTGCCAGCCGCCACCATGACAAGCAGCATGTGAAGATGCCGGTAAGCCTCGAGCCATGTGGCAAGGTATAGATTTATAGAAATGGATTAATTTAAGATGTGAGAACTAGATAGCTAGAAGCCTGAGCCATTAGGCCAAACAGTTTAATTAATATAAGCATCTGTGTGTTTATTTTATAAGTGGGCTGTCGGACAGCTGGGGTTTGGCGGGATCCAGAGAGAAAACTCTCCAGCTACAAGTTCTTATATTTTAAATTAACCCATTTCTATTAATCTATAAGTTGGCATGTGGCTTGTGGCTTACCGGTACTTTACATCTTACTTCTCATGGTGGCAGCTGGCAGCGTCTCTTGACTCAGCCTTCCACTTCCCAGAATTCTTCTCTCTCCTGTCACGCCTATACTTCCTGCCTGGCTACTGGCCAATCAGTGTTTTATTTATCAATCAATCAGAGCAACACAGTCATAGCATACAGAGCCATATCCACAGCACTTTCCCTTTTCTTACCCTTCCGAGGTCTTTGATGTAAAGACTAGATAGTTATAATTTCCTTAGTCATGATAAAAGATAAGTTAGATATGATATCTTAGACTCACAAATATAAGATAGGATATCTTCTTTAATTTTACCAAATACAAATAGATTAGATATTATAGACTAGGTATTGTAACTGTTATTCTTGCTTGATAATTGTTTTTTATATGTGATTTTACCATGTTAAAGTTAAAAACTTCCTTTTTGAAAAAAAGAAAAGGGGAAGGAAATCCTGGGGATGTCTTTCTGTATGCTGTGAATGTGTTGCTCTGATTGATTGATAAATAAAATGCTGATTGGCCAGGGGCCAGGCAAGAAGTATAATATAGGCAGGATAAACAGAGATGATTCTGGGAACAGGAAGGCTGAGTCAGGAGTCACCAGCCAGACACAGAGGAAGCAAGATGTGAAGGCAGAACTGAGAAAAGATACCAAGCCACATGGATAAACATAAATATGAATTATGGGTTACTTTAAATGTAAGAGCAAGACAGTGGTAGGTCAAGCAGTTTTAAGTAATATAAGCCTCTGTGTGTTTACTTGGGTCCAAGCAGCTGCAGGACTGGTGGGTGAGAGAGATTTGTCCTGACCATGGGCCAGGTGGGACACAGGAAAACTTCAGCTAAAAGGTATTGCTTTTCAGATAGGAAGAAATTAAAAATGAGTAAAAGTGAACACAAAGGTATAGGCCACATGAACTCCTCACTAAATTTGTTTTGCAGTAACTTTATTCAATATCTCAATGGACAGAACTACATTCTTTCCAATTCTTTACTTTTGTGAGACTTTTGGACTTAAATTGGCTGACTGACTTTAACCTGAATAAGGTAAGTATTCTTTCAATGCAAAAAAGTAAACTGTGTAAAACATGGTGTCTCGTGGTATTGTCCTCTAGTTAAATCAGACATTGATTGGCTACTCCAAGGAGCTTTTGGCCACTCTGCCTGCTTTGACACATCTTGTAGACAGGCCGGATTTTAGGCTGAAGGTTTTGTGGCTGTCTTGCTGTCCTGGTTTATCTTTCTGAAGCCTGCAGAGTATATTCCCATACCAAAGAGACTGGAATTTGGAGTGAAGGCTCTTTGTATGCCCCAGCTCCATTTTTCTATATTCATTGAGCTTTGTTTTCTTCCACAATAGGACCCCCCATGTCATTTTTCAGAGAGCGACCCACTAGCATCAGCCTGAGTTATTTAGGGAGCTCCACAGGATCCCCTCAGCCAACAACTAGAATGAATGTAACCATGCCCTGCCCCCTGAAAGCTTTGCATGGCTATAAAAAATGACCAATTTGGACACTGTATTCTCCAATCTCAGGAGTCCTCACTAGGGTAACTATCATAGTTCCCAGGAAGTTTCTAACGCACTAGGTTTCCAGACAACCCCCAAATACCCCTCAATTCCTGACAACTCCTCTTGCACTCTCCCCTTCTGTCCCTTTAGCCTCATCCCTGATCCTTCCCACTTTTATCCCCCACACCCTCAGTTCAGCTTCAACATCTATTCTATTTCCCCTTTTCAGGGAGTTGCAGGCATTGGCATAGAGCTGCCCTCCTTAACTCACCTCTGTGGGTCTGTAGACTGCAGTTTGATTATCATGTACTTAAGAAGTAGTATTCACTTATTTGTGAATACATACCATATTTGTCTTCATCTGGGGTACCTCACTCAGGGTGATTTTTTTTTCTAGTTGCATCCATTTGCCTGCATACTCCATGATGTCATTTTTCTTAACAGCTGGGTAGTACTCTGTTGTGTAAATGTACCACTTTTTCCTTATTCATTTTCAGTTGAAGGATGCTGTGGATATCGTTCTGTATAAATAAAACACTGATTGGCCAGTGGCCAGGCAGAAAGTAGGCAGGATAAGGAGAGGAGAATTCTGGGAAGTGGAAGGCTGAGTGGGGGAGACACTGCCAGCCCCCACCATGACAAGCAGCATGTGAAGATGCTGGTAAGCCACAAGCCACGTAGTAAGGTGTAGATTTATAGAAATGGGTTAATTTAAGATATAAGAACAGTTAACAAGAAGCATGCCACAGCCATACAGTTTGTAAATAATATAAGAGTCTGTGTGTTTATAAGTGAGCTGTCAGACTGCCGGGGCTTGGTGGGACCTGGAGAGAAGCTCTCCGGCTACAGAAGGACATTTCCAGATTTGGCTATTATGAATAAAACCATAATGAACTTAGTTGGGCAAGTGTCCTTATGGTAGAATGTATGATACTTTGCATATATGTCCAAGAGTGGTATAAACTGGCTATTAAGTTAGATTGATTTCCAATTTTCTGAGGAACTGCCATATTGGTTTTGATAGTGGGCTGTGCAAGTATGCTCTCCTGACAGAAATGGAAAAGTGTTCCCCTTGCTCCACATCTTTGTCAACATGAGCTGTCACTTGTGTTATTGATCTTGGCCATTCTGACAGTTGTAAGATGAAATCTTAGAATAGGATTGATTTGCATTCCCCTGGTGGCTAAGAATGTTCATCATTTCTTTAAGCTTTCTGCGGCCATTTGAGATTCCTCAAATCAGAATTCTCTGTTCAGTTCTGAACCCCATTTTTAAATTGGATTATGTGTTTTTTGATATCTAGATGGAGCACACCATAAAACCATGTCCCCCTGAAGCAGGTCTGATGTGGTCTCACAGAAACAAAAGCAACAAACCTGGGACCTGAATGGTCCTCTTGCCTTGTGTTACTGTATTTTGTCTTGTGATGTTTAGTTGTTGACTCTTGGAGGCCTGCCTCTTTCTGAAGGGAAAAGGAGAGGAGTACATATGGGATAAAGAGGTGATGGTGGTGGGATTTGGGAGGAGTGGAGGTCAGGATAACTTTGGTTGCTATGTTAGGTATAAAAGAAGAATCAATTTACATTTTTTCTTTTCAACATTTTTTCTCTTTATTGAATTTTATTTTCTTTTTTTAATTTAATTAACAATTTTTTCATTTATTTTACATACCATCTATAGTTTCCCCACCATCCTGTCTTCTCATCCCCCCACTTCCCATCTAACCCCCTCCCCATCCACTCCTCCAACTCCATTTAGAAAGGGCCAGGTCTTACATGGGCTTGAACAAAGCATGGCACTTCAAGTGGAGACAAGACCAAGCTCCTCCCACTGCATCAGACTGGACAAGGTAATCCAGCATGGGGGATAGGTTACCAGCTAAGTACCAGGGATAGGCCCTGATCTCACTGCTAGGAGCCTTACAATCACACAAAGCTATACAACTTTTACACACATGTACAGGGCATTGGTCGATCCCATGAAGGCTGTCTAACTGTTGGTGCAGAGTCCATAAGTTCCCAGGAACTCAGGTCAGCTGTCTCTGTGGATTTCCCTGTCATGGCCTTAATCCCCCTGGCTCATACAATCCCTCCTCTCTTTCTTTATCAGGACTCCTGGAGCTCAGCCCAGTGCTTGGCTGTGGATCCCTGCATCTGTTTCCATCAGTTTTATGATAAAGACTCTGATGATAATTAGGGTAGTCATCAATCTGAAGAAGAATCAATTTTCAATTAAAAATGAAAAAGAAAGAGAACAGATGTAAAACAATTATGGTGTTTCTATGAATATGTAGGGTAGTGTCATATCATCTAGTTCATTAGTCAGATAATTTCAACTCCTAAAATTTGTTAAGCATAACTAGAGGAAATGTGGGAAACTGGTACATCCATTCGTAATTAAATCCCAGAACATATTTAAATTAATACTGTGCAGTATAGTAAAAATAATCTGCCTAAATGTGAGCTGAACAAGAGTATTAGCAATGTACATGCCAAAGATTTGAAAAACATATGAGCTGAGAGTGGAGAAGGAAAGGACCCACAAACGGCTTGTTCAGTTCCAAACGATCAGCCCCAAAATATAAATATAAGTAATATTACATGGAATGAGCAGGTTATATGTAGGAATCTATATGTAAACACATACACATATGTGTGTGTGTGTGTGTGTGTGCAGTAACAATTAATGAAATAAGAGACCATGAAAATGAAGGATCACAAGGAGAAGAATATGGGAGGTTTTGGAGAGGAAGAAACATAAGGGAAAACTCATATTTATATTATAACCTCTAATACAAAATAAAAAATAAGAATAAGAGTATAATAGAAAAATAAATAAATAAAAATAACTCAATATCAGAATAAAATAAATTGAATTCTACTCTAAACTTCCTAATTCACATTTCTTCTTGAATTAAATTAATTATATTGTTTGAATTTTTCGTTGGTTATTCAGTAGACAAAGTTTCATTTCTCATGAAAATCTATACTGAGGTAACATTAAGGATAATGACAGGTGATGATATTATCATTAATTATTGACAACCTATATTTAAATAAGATGTTGATACTAGTAAATATTATCAGTTATCATATATTATAAATGTTTGTGTGTGTGTGTGTGTGTGTGTGTGTGTGTGTGTGTGTGTGTGTGAAAGATGCTTATAGATCCATGGGTATTTGTTTTCCAAAGAACTTGTTTACTGTTCCCCCTCATATATTTATTTATCCATTTGCAGTATTTCATAAACAAAAATATATTTTGTTTCTTTTAGATGTTTATACTGTGGTAACTTTAATTATACTGGCATTTATACAACAAAAGTCTTAAAATATGCACTTTAGACCTTTAGAAACAAACGGAGCATAACAGTCCTTGAGGCACTGGATATTTATTACCTCCCCTTTACCAAATCACAATGCAAGATGACAAATATGCCTCATGCAATGAAAACATATATTTGCAATGAACTTTTTAATTGAATTAGTTCATGGTTCCAAATAAACCATTTCATTTGAAATATGGCAGCAATTACTCTGGCACACAATGTCTAATATATCAGCAAAAGGTCCAGTGAGAGAGTAAGCCACATGATGCTGGAAGGATTTAATTATTTTCTTTTAATGGCAGTTCTTTAAAGAGACCCTATAGAATCTCTCCCTGGTATCTCTGCCAATTCACATATTGGTTTAAAATGAATACTCTGTGACAGTGAGAGCCTTTGAATTAAATGTCTCCAGAAGTAGTGTTGAGTCAGACAGCTGAAATTAAAGAGATACACATTGACATATGTGAACTGAGCACAGATTGACCATGGCTTTGGCCAATCCTCTTAAAAGTATACATTTGATTCTTATTTCATGTAGTTCTTCCAGAAAAGTCATACAGGAGAGGAAGAATGTTTTAAACCTGGTAAATACAATGTCTGAATTTAGTATTTAAGGCCATAAAACTCTTTTTTTCCCCTACTGTAGCAGTGTTATAGCTTTATTAGTTAAAACATACATGGGAAAACCCAGTCTGTCTAGATAGAATGCTTAATATGAAAAAATATTGCTGTCATCAACCCAGTTATCTTAACCTACCCCACAGGATGAGAGTGTCTTTGGGCTGGTGCATGGTGTTCAAAGAGCCACAAACTTAGACAGTGGTGGGAGGAGTCTCTCTCTTACCCTAACAGATGGATTGACATTAGTATTTCTAATACTATTTCTAGGATATTATGGACGGTACAGTTTTTCACAGTTTTTTGGTACAAAATGTGACACCAGGAGCAGGGGTAATTACATCAGGGAGTAAGACCCCTGCTTGCTTCCAAATTTTACAAAGTCTTCATTTCTTAGGCAAATGCTCTTACGTTTATAGCCACGTGAAAATTATTATTTCTTTTTCTGTGAGCTATGTGAAGAAGAAGTTAATCCTTTTAAAATTTTCTTTAAAAACTTTAATGTACCCTAATAAAGAAAGATGGTTCTTTCAAAACTGTTTGTATTAATGCATGGATCTAAGCTTCCAAAATTATTGGTCATGATTTTGAATTAGCAATTTGGAAACAAGTTACAATTTGACTTTTGGGTGTACTAGCTTATCATTAAGGAGGATAACAATGTTTTCTCATTTTAAAATCATAAGGTAAATATGTATCTTAAAATCTGTATTTCTCCTTCGATTGAAAATAGAAACTTTTCTCATATTACAGTTTCCCCCTCCTCTTCTGCTTTCAGTTCCTCCCCATCTCTCCTCTCATCCAAACCCAGTCTTTTGTCTCTCATTAGAAAACAACAGGCTTGAAAGAGCTAACAACCAAACATAACATAAAATATAACAACATAGAAGGAAAATCATCACATCAAAGCTGGACAAGGCAAATTAGCAAAATGAAAAGTGCCCCAAGCAAAGGCAGGAAAATCAGAGACACACTCATTTATATACTTAGAAGTCCCATTAAAAACCACAAAACATGCAGACTCATGTTGGCCCTGTGCTTGCTGCTGAAATCTGTGTGAATTCATATGAACTTTGCTTGGATAAATTACAGGGCCTTGTTCTCCCCGGGTCATCTAATCCTTCATGCTCTTACACTCTTTCAGCCTCCTCTCATGCTAGATTCCCTGAATGTGGTGATATTCTGTTTCTGCTCTAACAAATAAAGCTTGCCTTTAGTTATAAATATAAATAAAGATCAAAGTGCACAGGTAGCCACTAGAGGCCAGGCAGTGGTGGCACATACCTTTAATCCCTGCACTTGGGATCTCATGCCTTTGATCTCGGTACTTGGAAAGAGGAAACAGGAAGTGATATGGCTGGGTGAAGAGAGGAAGTGATAGGCAGGGTGGAGACAAAAGCTCACCCCTTTCAGTCTGAGGATTCCTGGAGGTACAAAGTCTTTCTGATGGCTGGCTGCTGTACTTCTCTGATCTTTCAGCTTTCACCCTGATATCTGACTCCAAGTTTTCATTATTAAGACCAATTAGAATTTACCCTAAATCTGGGATCAAACTTGTGGGGTATGAATTCATGAAAAAGCTGCTTTGCCTGTGTTTTTACAGCCACCAGCACAGGCTGGAGCTGCACAAACCTGGAGTCACTACTCTACCAGTTAGGTTTTCCTTTCTTTTGGGATTTTTCTGTTATAGCCTATCTGCAACAATCTCCATAGGCTTTTGGGCTCCAAAAACCATAGGAGTTAGCGACTTTCACACATTCCTGCATTCGGATAGCTGGCTCTTTGGCTTCTTCTCTCCTAGTGAGTTGTGGGCTTTCCCTGGATCCCTTCTTGGGCTGCTACCCACCAGATAGCTGCCTTGAAAATCTGCTCAGGCTTCTACTCTTCTATGCAAAGGCAGTCAGCCTCACATCTTCATTGTCATCTGTGGTATTGTGTTCCCCGAAATATTGTGCACCCTAATAAACTTCTCTGGGGTCAGAGACAGAATAGCCACAATATTAAACATAGAGGATAGGCAGTGGTAGCACACGCCTTTAATCCCAGCACTTGGGAGGCAGAGCTAGGCAGAAATCCATGTGTTCAAGGATACAGCCAAGCATGGTGACTCACGCCTTTAATCCCAGAAAGCGAGCCTTTAATCCCAGGGAGTGATGGTAGAAGGCAGAAAGATATATAAGGCTTGAGGACCAGGTACTAGAAGCATTTGACTGGTTAAGCATTCAGGCTTCTAGCAGCAGTTCAGCTGAGAGCCATTCGGATATGAGGATACAGAAGCATCCAGTCTGAGGAAACAAGACCAGCTGAGAAGTTGGGCAGGTTTGATTTTATTACTAGGAACTTTCAAGATTCCTGCTACCGTCATCTTTATCAGATTTGGTGAGACTATTGGGATTTCTTAACTGGAGGAATTAATTAAAAGAAAGAGGGTTTTTTTTTTCATACTAAAAAATGGCAAATACTCTTACAATGGAGGGAGTTAGGTCTCTGTATGATAATATGCTGGACGGTTTGAAAATGGAGCAAGTAAATGAGAGGAAAACTAATTTAGATGAGATTTACACAATGTCAATTGTAAATATTATCTGTTTGATCATTTTTGTTTTATCATTAAAAAAGTTGGTTAATATGAGTGCCAAGATACAAGTTTTAAAAAAAGTTATGATGAGCAGTGATGGTACATGCCTTTAATCCCAGCACTCGGGAAGCAGAGCCAGGTGGATCTCTGTGAGTTTGAGGCCAGCCTGGTCTATAGAGTGAGTTCCAGGATAGGCTCCAAAGCTACACAGAGAAACCCTGTCTCAAAAAACTAAAACCAAAAAAGAAAAAGAAAAAGAAAAAATTATTAAAGCAGATCATAGAGCTATTCAGACTCAGACAGAGGACTTTAAAGAGAACCATTCTCAGCATTACATTATAAGGTTAGAGAAGAACAACCTAAGGTTTTCAAATAGCCAAACTTAATTTACCCAGTAACCTTACAGGAACTGCCAAATTATAGATATCCCCAAGGCTGTGTAAGAGCTGAATCCTGTGCAAATGCTAGATTTAAGGTAATTCATGCAAGTGACAGTCTCATATGACATGTATTCACATTTTGGGAAGCAGATGTTAAACTCGTGGCCAACTTATAATAGAATTATCCCTCAAGACTGGAGAGACTTGGTTATAGCTGTTTTGGAGCTGGGTTTTCAATTATAGTGGAGGACCTGGCATAAGGATGAGGCTAAGACCATTGAACAACGAAGTAGGGCTAGAAGTGTGGAAATCTCCCAAGACCAAAGTATTGGAGAGGGAGATTATGCTAATATAGAAAAGCAACCTCTATATGATGAACACACCCTGGCTTTATGTTATGCAGCAGCCTTGGATGCTTGGGACAGAATTGAAGAAGTAGGAAAGGAAACTGAGTCATTTATTAAAGTTATACAGGGTCCAAAAGAAACCATTTATTTATTTTTTTATAAAGATTGACCTCAGCAGTAAATAGGAAGATACCAAATTCAGAAGCTAGGCAAGTAATAATTGAATCTCTGGCTTTTGAAAATTGTAATACACAATTCCTTAGGCCATTAAAGGCAAGATCAGCACTCTTAGAATAATAGATCCAAGATACAGTCAATACTGAATCTTGTAACCATGATGACACTTAGATAGGAGTGGTAATTTCCAGAGTTTTGAAGAAAAATTGAAATATCAAGTGTTTCAATTGTAGTAAACAAGGTAACCTAAAAAGGGATTATAAATAGAGCATTCCTAGAAACAATGGTTTTCCTAAGAGTAATCTCAACAGAATGCCCCTCACTTCTCGATTATGCAGAAGGTGTGGCAAAGGCAGTCATTGGATTAATGAATATAGGTCAACAAGGGACAGACAAGGTAACCCTTTGCCATTGGGAAATGCCTTGAGGGGCAACTTGGAGGCCCCCATGTCAAATTCAGTTTGGTTGTTTCCTGTCATCGTGGAGGAAACTTCTTCCCAGAGCAGTTAAAGAGCCTAATGCCTGTTGTAAGAAACCATACTGCTCTGGATGATAGAGCAACTATAGAAGAGAGTACAAAATTCAGGACACGGGCAGTGGTGGTGCACACCTTTAATCCCAGCACTCAGGAGGCAGAGTCAGGCAGATGTCTATGAGTTCGAGGCCAGTCTTGTCTACAGAGTGGAGATTTAGGACAGGCAACAAAACTACACATAGAAACCCTGTCTCAAAAAAAAATTCAGGACAAATCATAAAGTGAATATTTTGGCAGACTTCTATAAATGAGCCAAGACTAAAATTAAAGGTATGAATAAATGACATTGTCATTGAAGGTCCTGTAGAAACGGGTACAGATGTAGCAATAATTGTACCAGAATCTTAGCATCCAAATTGCCATCTTCAAGAGGTAAATGTTCAGTTTTTAGGGACTGGAAATTTATCATAGGAAAAACAGAGTGAGATGGGTTGAATGTATAGGACCAGAAGAACAGAGAGGAAAATAAGGCCATATATGTCTATCGTAGCAATGAATTTCTGGCAAAACATAGATTACTAGGAATGGGTTGAGTTAAGATGTAAGGGCTAGCTAGCAAGAAGCCTAAGCCATAGGCCATACAGTTTGCAATTAATATAAGCATACAAGTGATTATTTTATAAGTTGCTGCAAGAACTTCCATGGGAGAGATTTATCCAGACTATGGGTTAGGCAGGACTGAGAAACTTCCCTCTACACCTAAGGATTGATCTCATGATGTGAAAATAACAACAATGTTATAATTTCTTTAATGTATATAGTGAAAATCAAATAAAGACACCTACAATCTTATTATACATTTATTTAGGCAGTAAACAGGAATATTTTCTGTGCAATATTTTTAATATTGGACTTTTCATGAATTCAAGAAGAAGAATTATTTTTAACTGCCATGCTATGTATATATTGTGTCTATGTTTTATGATATTTTAGGTATATAATAACATTAAATTTTTGCAGAAAAAATAATACATGTTGCACATAATATGTCTTAGAAAAATAAATGTCAGTTACTACATGCAAATGTCCATCTTTATTTTTCACGTGTAATAATTTTGATATGAAACATGCAGGACATCATAATAAATACTAATATACATGCTAGGATACTAACCAATGTGCTACATAAATAAAGAACCCTTTTCATGTAATTTTTCAGGAAATAAATGTTTTACCTTTAACTTTGACATTACACAACCATGTTTTATCTTTAATATTTTGACAAAGAATAGTTGGATATTGAGTTACAGAAATGTGTTAATTCATCCAAGGCTGAACAAGTAGATCATATCAGGGTTTGACACAGAAATTCACTCTTCTAATATACAAATACACTTATTGTATAAAGAAAGTGATAAATTTTGTTGCATGTGCAGTGATTTTATAAGGCATTATAAGTTTTCCTAAATGACTCCAGGAAAATAATAAAGAGTAACAGGTTATATGAAATAATTATTCTTAATGAAGACTATGAAATACATATATATGTATATATATAAATATGTAAATATATATAAATACATATATATATTTCTTTTGTTCACAATTAAAATAGCCATGACATTTTAGAATTTAACAACACTGAAAACTCCCCAATATAGTTTATATTATAAAAATTAAAATAATGGCAAAACATTTAAGGGGGAAGCAAAACAAAAAGTTGGTAGCCTGACATGTTGAGAAACAAACGGAAGTTACCTCAAAACAAATGCAATTCTAACTGTTAAAGATCATCTTTAACAAAAGACATTTCTGAACTGTTATTTAGACTTTGGTTATTATAATGTATTTTTTAATGTATTCTTCTCTCCCACAATACATCCCAAGCACAGTTCCTCTCCCTCAACTCATCCAGTCCCCACCCAACATTCTCTCTCCCCCAGATCCACTCCTCCTCTGTTTCCCTTCAGAAAAGAGTAGGCCTCCCAGGGATATCAATTGAACATGAAATAACTTGGTGCAATAAGTCTAGGCACAACCCTTCCTATCAGGTCTGGGAGAGGTAACCCAGAAGCAGAAAAATGGTTCCATGAGCAGAGAAAGAGTCAGAGACACCTACACTCCCACTATTGGGAGTATATAAACATGTACTTATTTCACTGGAATATATGCTCATCTAGTTTTTATTATTTTTGTAATTTTGATAATTAATATATTTCTGAAAATGCTCAGCAACATTAATATGAATATAAATTGTATACTTAAGTGGAAAGATAATCTTATCATTTCCATTTAAAAGATTGATATTTGGATGACTATGTAAAAAATTACATGTATTATAAGTTCAAAGAGAAGGAATACTTATATATATTTTCTGAAATGCCTTGTAAGCAGAATCAAAAGAGTCACTGGAGTACTATAGTTATACTTCTTTTTGTTTTGTTTTGTTTTGTTTTTTTTTGTTTTGTTTTGTTTTGTTTTGTTTTTCGAGATAGGGTTTCTCTGTGTAGCTTTGCGCCTTTCATGGATCTCACTTGGTAGTCCAGGCTGGCATCTAACTCATAGAGATCTGCATGGCTTGTAGCATGACTCTTAAAAAGTTCTTATTAATAAAATCAAACCCGGAGCCAAGTATTGGGGTGAACACTGGAAGGTCAGAGAGACAGAACAAACCACAGCTATCTCACCTTGCTGAATCCTCAGCTGGTCTTGTTTCCTCAGACTGGATGCCCCGAGCCCTCATCCAGAATGGGTCTCAGCTGAACTGCTGCTAGAAGCCTGAAAGCTTAACCAGCCACATGCTTCTCCAGGCCAAAGGCCTCTCCAGGCCAAAGGCCTCTCCAGGGCAAAAGCCTCTAGTTTCTGGTCCTCACGCCTTATATACCTTTCTGCTTTCTACCACCACTCCCTGGGCTTAAAGGTGTGGCTTTCTGGGATTAAAGGTGTGTATCACCGTGCCTGGCCGTTTCCAATGTGGCCTTGAACTCACAGAGATCCAGAGGGATTTCTGTCTCTCGAATGCTAGGATTAAAGGCGTATGCTACCACTGCCTAACCTCTGTTTCATATTGTGGCTATTCCGTCTCTGACGCCAGATAAGTTTATTAAGGTACACAATATTTTGGGGAACACAATACCCCCACAATGGCTCTGCCTCCCGAGTGCTGGGATTAAAGGCGTGTGCCACCACCGCCCAGCTTATAGTTATACTTCTTATAAGTCACACATTTGTAAAGTTATTTTAGCAGAAATGTGTTATTTTAAACAAGAAGTTACAATTATTAGCTATTATCTTAAGTATTATCTTACCAAAAAACTGGAGGTGTTAAATCTTCACTGAATAATTATCTAGTATAAAATAGGTATAGACTGCTTAGATAAAATGAGAACAAAATATTTCTTGCCATATTTACAATATCAATGAATATCATATATTATATCTCGTTCGTTTTTTGATGGTGCTTTGGGATTCTCTATAGCTTACTAAATAAATAATTTATTTTAATTACGTGTGTGTGTGTGTGTGTGTGTGTGTGTGTGTAAGTTTCATAAAATTTTCATTATCAGGCTGGCAAGTTGAATAGAGTGTAAAGGTACTTTTCCCTAAGTCTGATTCCCTCATATCAATCTCTTCCATCAACACAGTAGAAATAGAAAGTCAATGTCGGCAAGTTGTCTTTTGGCTTACACATACACTTTAATTGATTTTTTAAAAAAAAGATTCTAGAGGCATTTAGGAAAAAAAACTGAGTTTTGGAGCTCAGCTAAAGATGATCAACCATCAATTTTTAATAAACTACAACAAAGTTTATTATCTTGTAACTAAGGAGACCTCACTTATTATTTTAATTAAGCAGTAAGTTTGCTAACAATGATGATGGATTTTACAATGTTCATTGTATCAAATATCTATGATGTATTTTTATTTAATTTTGCTTCTTGATGACAATATTACTTAGGACTTAGGATGTCTCTTTAAATTATTACACATATATAATATTTGGTTTTCCATATGCTTTGTAGTACATAACATTTTTAATATAATGCTTGCTAGAGTCAGTGAATGTAAAATTGGGCAGCTAAAACTTAAAAATTTTATCAATTTTAAAATTAATTATCTAGCCAATGTCATTACACATGTGTTTGGTATTTAATTCACTAACTGAAGATGAATAGTAGTTCTGCTTGCATTGTGCAAGTATAAATATTTTCCTTTTCTTTTGCCTAAGTGCTCATGAATCTCCAGCTGCTTCTGGAGTCCCATCTGGAAAGAAATGGTATTTTTCCTGTGCATTTGTCACAAATGTTGTAAACAGGTGCAGAATTCACCTGAATACTCACTGTTCAGTGTCCCAGGCACACTAAGACAATTAGCTCTATTTCTTCCCAGTCTTTGAGGAAGTCTGTTTTTATATCTAGTTTAAATCTAAAATAAAATGATGGGCTTACCCATTTAAGGAAGTCAATTTCAGCTGACAACTTTCTGTGCATTATATGGTCATTTATTTCAGGAAAAACTCTGTACTAGAAGCAAACCTATGATTTCTGAGAGATGTATATACCTTCCTAAAAAAAACCCCACAGATTATTCTAACTAGGCTACTTTTCCTATTGTTTAAAATTGACTAAAATTGATCACTGTTATGAAGATTTTTAGTTTGTCATAATCACAATAATTTTCAATGACCAATCAAGTTCTCTAATATCAGTATGATGATGTTCATCTTCCTCTTTCGAGACCCACCTCCTCCCTATTAACCCAATTCTCCCCATACACACTCTCTCTATATATATTTCTCTTTCTCTCTGTCTCTGTCTCTCCCTGTCTCTATCTCTGTGTCTGTCTGTCTCAGTCTGTCTGTCTCTCTTTCTCTCTCTCCTGCTTGCTCTCTCTCTCACTCTCTTTCTTTCATTTCATTACAGATGTTATCCCTGCTATGTTGCCACATGCCAAGGCAAGCCCTACTCCCAAAACTAACACACACACACACACACACACACACACACACACACACACACACACAGAGAGAGAGAGAGAGAGAGAGAGAGAGAGAGAGAGAGAGAGAGATATTATGGGGAGAATTGGCTTAGTAGGGAGAGTGTGGATTTGGAAAGAGAAAGATGAACATGATCAAAATGAAGTTATTTATTTGCTGTGGAAATTGCTCTATATGCTGTGAGTATATTGCTCTGATTGATTAATAAATAAAGTGCTGATTGGCCAGCGACCAGGCAGGAAGTCTAGGTGGAACAAAGAGAGAGGGGAATTCTGGAAACAGAAAGGCTGAATCAGGAGTTGCCAACCAGACACAGAAAAAACAAGATGTAAAGATACCAGTAAGCCATGAGCCACATGGCAAGGTATAGATTTATAGAAATAGGTTAATTTAAGATGTAAGATCTACCTAGCAAGAAGCCTGAGCTGTTAGGCCATACAGTTTTAATTAATATAAGCCTCTGTGTGTTTATTTGGGTCTGAGTGACTATGGGCCCAGGCAGGACTGGAGAAAATTCCAGCTGCATTTATTTCTCAAAGAATTAAGACTATTACTAATTTTTAATAGACTGTATTTGAGATTTATAGGCATTTTCTCTTTGCATATAAGAAAAAATGTTTTCTAAGGGATTGAATGTTGAACTTAAAGTCTTATGAATATTACATGTCTTCTATACCTAGCTATATCACCAGCTAAAGCAGTGAATGGTTCTTTAGAATGATGAAAGGCTTCCTTTAAAAATACAGCAGCTTTAAGTGATCAAAAAATTTCTCCTTCTGAGTTCGTAATGGATGTTAATAATGTAAACTAATACAGATATCCACTTGAACAATACAGCATATAGAAGTGGTTTTATTTATTTATTTATTTATTTATTTATTTATTTATTTATTTATTTTGGTTTTTCGAGACAGGGTTTCTTTGTGTTGTTTTGGTGCCTGTCTGGGAGCTTGCTCTGTAGACCAGGCTGGCCTCGAACTCACAGAGTTCCGCCTGGCTCTGCCTCCTGAGTACTGGGATTAAAGGCGTGTGCCACCACTGCCCAGCTAGAAGTGTTATTTTTAAATATACAGAATAAGTAAAGTTTAAATTGACATTAAAATCTCTTAACTACCCATGAAATGTCAGAATAATATTTAAAGCAATGAATATGTCAGTACTTGGGGACTCAGGACAATTAGAATGAAAGAACATATTTTTATGGCGGTCCAAAGGAAAAAAAAATAAAGTATTTTTTATTAGGAGAATCTTTGTGGACTCTAAGTTTAAATTTTTTCAATTGTGCATTGTTGCTGTCTGCTGCAGTGGATAATGCATTTGGGCAGGTATCATTAGCTCAGACCAGGAACGTAGTCAGCAAATTACAGTTTATCTGACCAAAGCCAGCATGATGGCTACTTTAAGATAGGAAGAAAATTACTTTCAATATAACTCAATAAGTGAGAAGGTGTGTCAAAAAAGTAAGGATCTTAATTATTAGTAAATTCATCAAATATTAATGACTGGGTAAATGCATACATGTACATAAATATCTTTACACAAGTATAATTTGTATACTTATTCGGGAAGTGTATAGCTCAACCAGGACTTAAGAAAGAGCTTACTGATGAAACATTAGGCATTGTTCTGTGAATACTGCAGAAGTGGGGGGAAAGGATTGTAGGAACCAGAGGGATCAAGGACATATAAGAAATCTCACAGAGTCAAATTACCTAGGCTCATAGGGGTTCACAGAAACTGAACCAACAACCAGGGAGCATGCATGGGACTGACCTAGGCACTCTGCATATGTGTTACAGTTGTGCAGTTTGATCTTCCTTTGGGACCCCTAACAGTGGGAGCAGAGACTGTCTCTGACTCTTCTGCTGTCTCTGACTCTTTTACAGGCTTTTGGGACCCTCCCCCTCATATTGGATTGCCTTAAACAGCTTTAATACATGGGGAGGTGCTTAGTCTTACTGTAATGTGATATGCTGTATTTTGTTTTCACTCATGGGAGATCTGCCCTTTCCTACACAGAAACAGAGGAGAAGTGGATTGGGTGTTGGGAATTAGGTAGGGTGTGGAGAGGGACTGAATGGAGAGGAGGGAGGGGAAGCTTTGGCTGTGATGTAAAATAAATAAATTTATTTTTTTAAAAAGGGCTTGCTAAGCTTTGTGCAACTGAAGGAATTCATGTTTAGAGTCATAACAGTTATGGCACCTGTTAATGAATATATTTAACAACATAATTCTGTTGAAATAGAGATTTGATATTTTTTTCTGTGATCTTCATTACTTAGGCTACATAAATCTCAATGTACTCTTAACCATGTATTTATCCATCTATCCATATTCATATTATCTATCTATTTATCTAGCTGTTTATTTGTATCATTTATTTTTGTGTATTGGGGATGTGTGTGTGTGTGTGTGTGTGTGTGTGTGTGTGTGTGTAAGAGGAGGGAGAGGGAGGGATAGAGAGAGGTGTGTGTGTGTCAGTGTGGTCACACATGTATCATGACATTCATATAGAAGTAATTAGACAATTATGTGTGTCATTTCTTGCCTTCTACCTTGTAAGGAACCAGTTCTTTCATTTTTTTCTCACTATTCCATAAGCCAGACTAGAGTGTCCTTAAGCCTCTGTGAACTGGCTTATCTTTGCCTCGAATCTCACTGTAGTATCGTTTTAACATTTGTGTGGGAAATGTTTTAGTCACCAAGTCTTTTTAAGGCTTCATTGCTGAGTCAACTCATGATTTCATAGCTGAATGGACTATAAGGAATTGGGGTTAGTTGGAGGAAATGGGTCACTGAAGGTACAATCTGAGGATGTATTTTGTTCCTGTATCCTTCCTGTAACTATTTGTACTTCTTGGCCACTGTGTAGTAAGAATATTCCCCTTCCATGCTTTGCCTCACTGATATCCAGGAACAATAAAGCCAAGCAACAAGAGGATGAAACCATCAGTCAAAAATGAAATCCCTTTGTGCGCTTAAATTTGTTCTCTTAGATAGTGTTACAAAAACGAAAAGCTGTGTGACACAGTATGTAACAAAGATTGTGTAAGCATTCACCTCTTTGAGGATATCTGTGCTTATTTCATTTTTTACTTTCTGTAATAAATGTAGCATCTGGGAACACAGCATTTCCATTTCTATTCAATCAGTTCCCAGTGGTGCTGTTCCCGAGTCTTATAGTGAGTGGTAAGGAATTCTGCAATGGCTTTCAACTATATCTGTAAATTTTACATTGCTCCAGCAAAATATGGCACTAATCCAGTGTCTCTTATCTTTCTCTCAAAATGGCACTCTCATCTGCTTATTTATTTTTTATTATTTTTTCTTCATTTATTCTACATACCTACAACAGTTTCCCCTCCTTCTTCTCCTTCTGTTCCCTCCCCCATAACCCTTCTACCCACCCCCACTCAATCTACTCTTCCTCAATCTCCATTCAGAAAGAGGCAGGCCTCCCATTGGAGTCAACATGGCATGGCGCATCAAGTTGAAGGGACCAAGTTCTTCCCCCTGCATCAACATTGGACAAGGCAACCCAGCTTGGGGATTGGGTTCCCAGTGCCAGGGACAGGTCCTCATCCCACTGCTAGAAACCTCACAACAGACCAGGCTACACAACTGTCACACCCATGCAGAGGGCCTAGGTAAGTCCCATTCAGACTCCTTATCTGTCAGTCCAGAGTAGATGAGCTCCCAGGAGCTGGGCCCAGTGTTTGGCTGTGGATCTCTTCATCTGCTTCCATCAATTACTGAATGAAGGTTCTCTGATGACAATTAGGGTAGTCACCAATCTGATTACAGGAGAAGGCCAGTTCAAGTACCCACTCCACTATTACTAGGAGTTTTAGCTGGGGTCATCCTTGTGGATTTCTGGGAGTTTCCCTGGCACCAGGTTTCTCCCTAACTCCAAAATGGCCCCCTACATAAAGATATCTCTTTCATTATTCTCCCCATCCATCTTGCCCCTGACTCACCCTACCTAATCCCTCATGTTCTCATACCTCCATGCTGTATCCCCACCAGCCCTGCCCCAAACTGCCTCCACTTTATCCAGGAGATCTTTTCTATTTCCCCTTCGCAGGGATATTCATGCATCTCTTTGGGTCTTCTTTGTTACCTAGCTTTTCTGGGGCTGTGGATTGTAGCCCGGTTATCCTTTACTTTACAGCTAATATCCACTTATGAGTGAGTACATACAGTGTTTGTCTTTCTGGGTCGGGGTTACCTCACTCAGGATGATTTTTTTCAAGTTGCCCCCATTTGCCTGCAAATCACATAATATCATTGATTTGTACAGCTGAGCAATACTCCACTGTGTAAATGTACCACATTTTCTTTATCCATTATTTGGTTGAGGGGCATCTAGGTTGTTTCCAGGTTCTGGCTACTTTTTTTAAATTGACAAATAAAATTCATAATTCATTGTGGCACTTGTTCATGTAATGTAATTATTCTTTTAGGTAAGTAAAAAAGTTTCATTGTTGTTTTTATACACTTCTACAAGAGGACTTAAGTTCCTGCCTTCAAATCAATATAATTTCAATGTGTACATAATAATGAGCTTTCCTTTGTATTCCTAATAAATGGCACTGAAGGTGAAGTGCTTCACAATACTGCCACTACTTGCCAGGTAACAGTTCACCTAGTGATTAACTTCTTTGTTATATAGTAAGTGAAAACTAGTATACTGATGTAGAATGAATTCATATTTTCTATGAAAGCAATTAGCTAATTGGAACAGAAATAATTATATTGGACAATTTAGGACAAGAACCATTATTTAGTCATTGGAAAGTTTTGATTTTAAATATAGAAATTTGTTCCATCAGAGTTCTTTACATACGAAATAAGAGTCATTAACATTTCTTTTTTTTCTAATGAAAACAAAGACTTTTATTCTCAAATCAACAGATGGAAAAATAACCTATTCATGTTTATATTTACCCCCAAAATATTTCTAATGAATAATGTGATTACTTTAGGTACTAGTTTTGCTTAAGCAAGCTAGATTTCAGAATGCTAACACAATACTTTTTCACACTGATAAATTAAACCTACATAGATACAAAGACTCTTGGGAAATGTTCTTTAATACAAAGGAGACTTCGGACATAAATTAAAATTCATTTCTAGTTAACTGCCATTAGGCCTTGTTTTTTCCCTTCCCATTATCCCCATCCTCACTTAAACTTTTAGGCCAGAAATTCCTCCCATTTATATATTTATTTATTTATTTATTTATTTATTTATTTATTTATTTATTTATTTATTTATTATTTGTTCGTTCATCAACTAATTAATTAATTTAATTTCAAAGTTCTAATAGCCCCTATTATATTCTTTTTGTGTTGAAAGGTCATAGGATTTCCCACTGCTTTTTCAAGTGACCACACTTCGTTTTGATTTAACCTTGACCTGACACCCTCCTCTCCCCCTCTCTGGTAACCTTGAGCCTTTCTCCTCTATGTAGTCCCCTTCCCTCTGCTTCAATCATACCCATGCCCCACTGTTCTTATCTTAATCCATTTTAATTAACCTTTTCTACTTCCTGGGCTTCCATACGCACTTCAAATTAACACCCAAAACAAAATATGTGGAGGCAATTTAATATTGTGACTATTTATTAAAATATTTAGTACTTTTATTTTTCATAAGAGCCCTTTCTTTGGGAGTAATTAGTGATTAATATAGACACCCATAACTGGTCAGCTTATTGGCTATCTATATCTTACCTCTTCCTCCTAAATTTCAGGATTAATTCAAGTGGAAACATTTTAAGAGATAAATTGATATGATGCATAAGTATATTGAAAGAGGTTTCATAGACACTTACAAGACAGTTGTACCCATAAATTAACAGTGTCTGTGTATTTTTTGTACAAGATATACTTCTATAATGTCAGCTAAAATCTCAGCATACATGGGCCACAGACACTAAGTCCAGTACTTAGCTCAGAAACTATTAAAACTATTGATTGCTAGAAAAGTTACAGCCAGTTTACTTCAAGGATGTGGGTCTTTAAACTTCTGAAAAGGAAACATTTTTGATCTTTTAACATTTACCGAATGATTCTATTTCTCTCAAAATATCTATTCTTTTTCACTTCTACTAATTCATGTCACTGAAAACAGAAAACTCAAATGTGATATAATTACATTGACAAATGAGGGAAAAAAATAGCTAAACTTTAAAATATGATGTATGCTAAAGTGAACATTTCCCAAATGTTCAATCACAGCTATGAAATGAAATTCAGTCAAAAGGTGGATTCGTTTGTATCAATTTCAATTACTAATTAAAATATATAAATATGAAGAATTTTGCTTCTTAAGTCAGCTATTTTGCTGAAAGAGACATAGGAAAGAAATTTACCAATGCTGAAAACATTACTAACACTTCTCCATTGAAAAGTGTTCCAAAAATATGTTTTCCAAATAGTATAATAAAGAAAATATAATTTGATTGTTATATTTCAAAGATCTATAAATAGATGAATTATTACTATCTTCTTAGTCAATTAAATTATGATTTATGGGTAGAAAAATTATCAGATTTTTATGCATGCATTTGAAATCTATAAAAGATGGTTAAATAAATTATAAATATCAATTTTTGCAACAAGATAGCTCACAAAATGCTGATAAATCCGATGTTTAATAAATGACTTAAATTGCAATGAATACAACTAGTATTTTATAGTTTTCAATTAGTTTACTATTAGCCAATTAACAAATAAAGGTAAAACAATATTAACTTTTACATCATTCTTTGATACTAATCTAATTTGTGATTTTTTACTCTTGGCATGTAATTTCATCATTTAATTGACATAAAAATTTCAATTGTGCTTGCAAACATAATTATGATGCATTCAGATTGTTGATTCATAGTGAATCAAAACATAAATTATAAAGATTCAGTAAACATTTGAAAACGTAATAGTACCACTCAAAAATAAGAAAAAAGAGCAACTCCTCTTAGCAACACTCTCTTGTTTCACTTCCTTGTAAAAATCCTGTCCTAAAATATCCTATTTTCACCTCCTGTGTCTGAGGAAGTTTCGTGCCCAGATGGCAGGTTTTAGCTTCAGAAGAAACTGCTTCACAACAGCGGGGAACCAGAGGGCTGGATCTGGGAGGAGTCAGGGTGCAGGTAAATATGATCAAAATAAGTTGTATAAAATATTCAAAGAACTAATAAATGAGGAAAATGTTGGGGAAAAAAAACAACAAAATTCTTAAAGCTCTACAACTCTTGTTAACTATGAATACTCACTGACTTATGATTGGGGATATTGAATAGTAAATCCATAGTAAGTTGACATCATTGTATTGCATAAAAGATTCATTGAGCACAAACCACTTCCAAGATGAGATTTATTTTTCTGTCTTGATCTTGTACAGGTCATGTTTATGCTATCACATCCATGACAAATTCATATGTACAACAACCTATATGTATTCACTAAACCTATATCTTATTATCAGTTTGCTGATATTCCTTAATAATATCTGAGACTTTGAAAGAGGAGGCTGTTTTATGTGTATGTGTGTGTGTGTGTGTGTGTGTGTGTGTGTGTACACACGTGCAGTTTATGGCTAAACACTCCACAGTCTATTCATTGCATATTTACCAGTTCTGAATTTCTGTGTTAATGTGCATTTGTTTCAAATAGAATCTTTGATGATGACTGATATTTACACTAACCTGTGGTTATGATTATAAGTCATTTTAATACTATGTCCACTTAGCAGAATAATTGTAGCTTTTCCTTTAGGGATTATGAACTATTTATCCATAATAACTGTGTCAGTCCTGAGGTAACTCATGTGGAGCTGGCCTTCTATGAAATCAGAAAGTGGTTGTTTTCTTCCACAAGATCTGTGCCACTACTGCAGCAACGACTGACTATCTCGCTAGGATACTTGTGACTGCGCTTTCGTTATTCTCATGTGTGAAACTGGTGCTTACCTCTCTCCCTTAATAGTTTGCCTAGGAACTTCCAGCAATGTAAAAGAAAGAAAATCTAGATTAAGCCTCCAGGTCAGTATCAGCTTTATTTCTTCGTCGTGTTAAGATTCATGTATGTGGTTTAATCAGCATTTGGTTCTTAACATCATCTAACCAAGTGCAATTAAGAGCCATACCAATAGCCTCTAATACTGGGGATACTTTACAACCCCCACTCACAACTTCCACAGCAGTCACCTCCTGTCAGATGACTTCTTTACTAGTCTATTGTGTCCCACAAAGGCATTATCCTCTCATTACTGTGTAACTGCATTTATATGTTTTGCGTGTATATATTTTAAGAAGCTTATCATTCACTTTTGAGCATGCAATGTGTTGGTTTAGCAGTGTTATTGAAACAATATAATTTTAGCTAGAAAACAAATTTAAGTGTTAAAATTTAACTGTATTAGCATCATACTGTTAATACACTAAATACCTAAAAAATCTTGTTGAAATCTTTATCTATTATTTTGTACAGAATCATATGTTGCAAAAGCTATCTCTTCTCCAAAGAATAATTTTTCACATTTTTACCACAATTCAGGAGGCTGTAAAAGGTGTGATTTTATCTGAATCCACTGCTATGTTCCATTGATTAATGTGTTTGTATATCAGTCCATGATGTCATTGTTACTGTGATTCTGCAGTATCAATTGAAATAAAAATTAAGAGATATATAACAGAGGCATTTTTCAACTACACACTCTATTTTTTTAATTTTTCTTTAGAAAACAAACAAACAACATACCAGAAAAATATTTTAAAGAGAAAAAGCACAAGAAAGGCACACCCACACCCATGTTCACACACATACAAACACACACACACACACACACACTTTAAAAAAACAAAACAAAAGCATAAATATAAAACAATAACTGAAATCATAAAATATAATCAAAAGTACAGTGAGACAAAAACTGCCCAAACAAAGCTGATAAAAAACATCATTGAGTTTGTTGTGTGTTATTCATTTGTTGATGTCATGGAGACTCAGGTGAGGTTATTATACTCAGTGAGACTCCATTAGAGAAAAATATTTTTTCTTTACAAGATGATGTGAATTGTAGATAGTTTCATGATTAGTGATGGGTGCTCATATCCACTTCACTCTACCAGTGCTAGGACCCCCATCTTGTTTGAATCAGTTCAGGCCCTGTTCATGTCTCCACATTCTTCTTGAGTTGATATTTGGATCAGTCTTGTGTCTGGAATATAGTGTTTCCTTGATGTCTTCCAGGCCCTCTGGTTCCTATCTTTCAGTCTCCTCTTCTACATATCTTCCTAAACCCCAAGGGGAGATGTTTTGTAAAAAATTCCATTTAGGACTAAACGTTCGAAAGTTTCTCATACCCTGCACACTCCCAAATGAGAAAGGAAACCACCATTTCCAGCAATGACCTGCTTGCATGATATGCTGATGCAACAGTGATACAAACTAGCAACTCTCTAATTGGATTTAAGGAGCCAATCAATGTCTTACACTGCTTGGATAGCTGACTGCTGAGACTACACAGGCCATGGGCCTACTGAAAATCCAAATGCTAGTGCTAAGCTAAAGGAACATAAGAATAAAATGTTCTCTCAGCATCCTGCTATTTCCATCGATCAGTTCGTCCATCAGCAGAGAGGCTTCCTCTTATAGTAGATATGAACTAACATGGAGACCCACAACTATTTTGTTTTCCTTTTCACCTTTGTGAATAAAAGCATTGTGATCTTTGTAGGGCATGCATTTAATATGCACATCATCTTTGGTAATACTGTCCAATCCCGCTTTTCCATGAGTGTGGTAAGTCTGTCGATCTTCAAGTGGTCTTCTACAGTTTATTATTTTAGTATTTTAAAGTTTTGATTGTACAGCTCTATCACTATTCTGGTTAGGGTTATTCCAAGATAGATAATTTATTAAGGAAATTAACTTTATTTCTATTCCATGAATTTTTGTGTGTCTTTCTATGATATGCAAAAAGAATACTTGTTTTTGTGTGTAAATTTTTTAATACTATAATACCAATTTGCTGAATGTGTTTTTCATTGGTACCAGTTTTCTTGTGTAGTCCTTAGGGTTATTTTTAAATCTATAGAATTATATAATTTTCAAATGAATGTATTTTGACTTCTTTTTCTATTTCTATTCCCTTTATAGCTTTATATTATTGCTGTAAGTAATACTTCAAACATTAATTTGAAAAATTGTAATGAGAATGGACATTCTTGTTTTTTATTTTATCAACTTTGTTATATTGGGATGCGTTTCCTACTCTTGAATCCATTTTGTGGAAAACCCAGGGACAAAATGCATTCTCTTTCATTTTCCATCATTTGCTACCCATGTGTTTTCCTTGCTAGCAGCCTGTATCTTCATGGACAGAGGAAGAATCAGTGGCATAGCAGCCTTTCCTGTGACCTCTCTCTCACTTCCCTTCTCCTTTGCCACTAATACTTGCCTCATTTTGGAAGAGTACTTGTGTGATTAGATTTATTTACATTTATATTTCAAGATATTCTCCTGTCTCAACATCTTTAATAAATATAGAGCTGATTTTAACTACAAAATGCTCTGTATTCAAAGGATGCAGCTCTCAATATATCAATATTACAGAGGTTTTCATAATGTAAAACACAAATCATCTTTCCATCTTCAAGAGGCAACTTTTTCTGTGCTTTATGAATATTGGTGACACCAATGGACATGCCAAACTCACCAGGGAAAAGTCCACGAGGCCTCCATCTTAGAACTATAGGCAACTGAAGCAGGGTGGGAGCAGGAGAGGTGACCTGTCCCATAGAAAAACAAACCAAATGATTATCCAGTGACAAATGGTCAGCCCTGAAAACATACCTACAATTTGGATTATACAGAACTGAATAGATTACATTCAGGAATATATATGCATATATGTATACATAAATGTAT
Organism: Peromyscus nudipes; assembly: GCA_902168325.1. Lineage (NCBI taxonomy): Eukaryota > Metazoa > Chordata > Mammalia > Rodentia > Cricetidae > Peromyscus > Peromyscus nudipes. The sequence goes on along the minus strand of CABHPH010153002.1, from coordinate 12,736 downwards.
GCAATAACAGTTAGTGAAAGAAGAGACTATGAATTTCAAGGGGAGCAGGTGGTTTTCTGGAAAAGAAGAGACTATGAATTTCAAGGGGAGCAGGTGGTTTTCTGGAAAGATTTGGATGGAGAAAAGACAAGAGAGTTTTTTTTTTTTTGTTTTTTTTTTTTTTTTTTACTGGAGCTGAGGACCGAACCCAGGGCCTTGCACTTGCTAGGCAAGCGCTCTACCGCTGAGCTAAATCCCCAACCCCAAGAGAGTTTTTTTTTTATGCTATAATCTCAGAGAAAAAGCAAAACACTTATCATAAAATGAATCTACAAAAATTCATATAAAATTAGAAAAAAAAATCTTTTGCTGTTTTTTCAAGACAGTGTCTCTCTGTATAGCCTTGACTGTCCTGAATCTCACTCTGTAGACCAGGCTGGCCTCAAACTCATAGAGCTCTGGATGCCTCTGCCTCCTGAGTACTGGAATTAAAGGTATGCTCCTCCACTACCTGGCAAAACTAGAAATTTTTAAAAGAGGAAAATAAGGCAGTCTAGTTATCTTCCAAATTTGTCAAACAATAATCTCTTCTGAATGTATGTGTTATATTACACTGCATATAATTAACAAAAAAATCAACAATTTTTCTTATTAAAAAATCCTACTTAATTAGGAGTCATTTTTTTTTCATTTTTAGACCAGTATTATTTGGTTTTATTGTATATCCCTGGACAATCTATTCTCAGGTTCTTGATCTCCAGAGCAGTGTTGGCTATGCATTACATCTTGTGGAGTGTGGCTTAAGTCAAATCAGTTATTAGTTGGTTACTCCCACAAGTTTTGTGCCACCATTACCTAGCATATCTTACAGACCCTACACCATTGTAGGTCAACAGTTGTTGCCAGAGGCCATAAGAATACTCATCAGATGACAGCTGATGTTCATAAAGTCAACTTACCAGATGAAAAAGTCATTGATGGAGGAACCACATCAAGCAAGTCTTATGGGGCCACAGACTATGAATACCATTTGCTTTTTTTTT
>CABHPH010153002.1:0-11314 GCA_902168325.1 Peromyscus nudipes | reverse complement strand
ATTGTTTTAATTAATGATCTTAGGATTTGCAAGTATAATTTTCACTGGTAATTAATTGTTTTTTTCTTTTTTTTCTTTTTTTTGAGTTTTTTTTTTTAATTTTATTTTACAATATCATTCAGTTCTACATATCAGCCACAGATTCCCTTGTTCTCCCCCCTCCCACCCCCTCCCCTTCCCCCCAGCACACCCCCCATTCCCACCTCCTCCAGGGCAAAGCCTCCCCTGAGGAGGACTGAGATCAACCTGGTAGACTCAGTCCAGGCAGGGCCAGTCCCCTCCTCCCAGGCTGAACCAAGTGACCCTGAATAAGCCACAGGTTTCAAACAGCCAACTCATGCAATGAGCACAGGAACCAGTCCCACAGCCTGGATGCCTCCCAAACAGTTCAAGCCAATCAACTGTCTCACCCATTCAGAGGGCCTAATCCAGTTGGGGGCTCCTCAGGCATTGGTTCATAGTTCATGTGTTTCCATTCATTTGGCTATTTGTCCTTGTGCTTTATCCAACCTTGGTCTCAACAATTCTCACTCAATGGAGGGATCTAGAAAAAATCATCCTGAGTGAGGTAACCCAGACTCAGAAAGACAAACATGGTATGTACTCACTCATAGGAGGATACTAGATGTGGAGCAAGGATGACTGGACTGCTACTCACATCACCAGGGAGGCTACCTGGAAAACAGGACCCCAAGAAAGACACGGGAATCACTCAATGAGATAGAAATGGATGAGATCTTCATGAACAGCCTGGACATAAGTGGGGGAAATGAAGGGTGAGGGTTGAAGGAAAGAGAGCTTGGGGGAAGCGGGAAATCCCAGCTGGATCAAGAACAGAGAAGGAGAACAAGGAATAGGAGACCATGATAAATGAAGATCACATGAGAATAGGAAGAAGCAAAATACTAGAGATGCCCACAGAAATCAACAAAGATACTTCCACAATAGACTGCTGGCAATGGTCGAGAGACAGCCCGAACTGACCCACTCTGGTGATGGGATGACCAAACACCCTAACTGTCATGCTAGAAACCCCATCCAATGACTGAGGGATCTGGAAGCAGAGATCCACATCTAGGCCCTGGGTGTAGGTCCAGGAGTCCAATTAGCGAGAAAGAGGAGGGTCTATATGAGCGAGAATTGTTGAGACCATTCGCTTTTGTCTGTAATTTTCTCATCAATTTTCTCGATTGGTAGTATGTTTTCTTCATGATTATACTGGGCACATTTATCATATCTGTGTATTTTCAGGAAGATAATTTCTCCTTAAGCTGTATAATTTTGATAATTAGAAAAACATACTAGGATATGTTTAATAGCTAGGACTTATAGAAATCTGTTTTATATCATTAGCTCAAGTGGACAAGGTACATACAATTAGCTGATTTAAAACCTCCAAACAAATTCAAACTAGTCTGAATGCCTCATAAGTTAAACATTCACAGATAATGCAGAAGGACAGAATTCCTAGAGGTCTGATTGTTGAACAAAGATCAGGCATAGAGCAATTTTGGTGCCAGTTCCTCACTTGCTAAAAGTCTGACTGATAACATGATCAGTTTTATGATACAAGACTCAGCTATCTAACTGTTTATTGTTTAGGTTCTTAAATTTATGCAGATGACAGAATAGCAATTAATCAATTCACCAAGTCCAGAGAGAAACAGCTTTACATCTAGCTGCAGGAAAAGCTTTTACAATTAGCTAGTGCTACAGGGGATGATTGTCTTCATAGCCTTGAATAAAGAGTTACAAGTTTCCTTTCTTGTGATCTGGAGTTGCACAAAGGATAGGAGAATATACTTTTAGGTTTGGGACACTTTCAATGTCACTGCTCATTGAGAAATGCAGAGCACCATGCCCCCACCTTTGCTTTACAGCCTACGCACCAGGAAGCCTGGCTGACAGCTGAACATTGCCATGGTTACTCATTCTCAGCTGAGCCAACAACATTCTGCATCAGTACAGAACTCTCCCTTTCAAGATAAACTATCCTAGCTTGGGAGAAACTGACACTTACCTCTGTTAATCACAAAATTTTAGCCTATTATTAGTTACACTTGAAAATTATGGAGTAGTACGTAATTTTCTTATTTCTTCCTTAGATGTCTCAATAATTTAGTCTTTTGTAACCCCTTATATGCTATCTTCTTAGGAGATATCAAAACAGCAGAATGCTGAATTAGTAACTGTGCCACTAATCTGAAGGCTGGCAGATTTACTTCATGTTATAAGAATGACTCTGCTCCTTATCATTTATTAATGGAATGCAATATAACCCTCAGCTGTAATTTCTTATTGCTTTTCGTGGGATGTATATAAGGGGATACAGAACAAAGAGAATTAGAAGAACTTGAGAGAAATAAAAAAATGATCATCAGTACATATATGAGTCTTATTCCTTCAAATAGATAAGAATTATTTTTAAGTCTTGCTACTCTGAGGCATTCTCTTTGCAACCCTGGAGCATTAATGGGAGCTGATATCATGGGCTGCTATAGGTTGTGACTGATATGGTGCTTATTTCGCTTTTGATAGGATGCAGAGTAGCTTCCTGTATCAGAGATGATAGAACATAGGGGTGAAGGCTCTATGTAGGCATCAACTCAATGTCTTATATTCAATATAGTTGTTGTCTTCAGCCATATGGCCTTGCTCTCAGTTTTCACAATGCAACCCAGTCTTCAAAACCTCCTGGCTATTGAGGGTTTCCCATGGGGCCCATTTGACCAACATCTCAATTAGATGTAACCCTGTCTCAGTGATGGAAGCTGTTTGGTGACAAGAGACAGGTGGGATTAAATACCCCCCATTATTTGATGATTTCATTTAAAGTACTTTCATATACGTATATATTTTAGGAATTTTCTGCCATATTGGTTTTCATGCCACCACTCAAATGCTCCTCAATGTTAGTGATTTATTTTGGCATTGTCTCCCACACCATCTCTCCCATCCCTCCCACTTAATCCTCCCATCCCTATCTCCCATTCAATCTCTATCTCATATTTTATGTCCATTTTCTAAGGATATATATCTGTTCTCTCAAGTCAATTAGTCCAGCTGTACTTCTTTTGATTTGATGGATTTCAGTTGATCATCATTACTTCATAGCTGTGCATCTGCATTGTGATGGTTTGAATGGAAATTACCCCCATAGGCTCATATATTTGAATGGTTGAGAGTGGCACTACTTGAGAGGGAAGAGGAAGTTTGCCCTTGATGAGTAGATGTGGCTTTTTTGAGAAAGTGAGTCACTGGAGGTGGCTTTTTTTTCCCAAAAAGCCTAAGCCGGGTACAGTGGCTCTCTCTCCCTTTCGTTTGTGAATCCAGATGTAGAACTCTTAGCTACTATTTCTCCCTGCATGATTCCATGCTCCCTGCAACGATGATAGTGTACTAAACATCTGAAACTATAAGCAAGCCCCAATTAAATGTTTTCCTTTATAAAAATTACCATGGTCATGGTTTCTCTTCACAGCAACAGAACACTGACTATGACACATGTATAAAATACATGATATATTTCTCTTTCTAGATCTGGGATACCTTACTCAGGATAAACTGTCTAAGCCATCCATTGGCCTGGAAATATCCTGATATCACTTTTTTAACAGCTAAGTAATAGTCCCTTATGTAAATGGACCACATTTCTTTTATTCATTCTTCCATTGGGACACATCAAGGTTGTTTCTAATTTCTGTCTCTTATGAATAGAGCAGCAATGAATATATTTGTGCAAGTGTCTCTATGGTAGCATTCAGAGACACATAACATTTCCCTCACATGTTCTTCATTACCATTTTCTGTTTTAGAGATCTTTATCTAAAAATTTGATAGGCTATATTTTCATCATATCCCCCTAATGCCTCCCAGATCCCTACATACACTACCCAAACATCTTCATGCTTTTCCTGTTACTGTTTTAATCCACTGAGTTCAATTAGTGCTCCGGTATAGGCAGGAATGTTGGGCCATCTACTGATTCAAAGGCAATCTGAGGGTTCACAATGCTATTAATATCAATACTATATGAAATATAGTCAGTGTCATGTTCATCTCTATAAAAAGTACATTAAAGTGTATAAATATTCCCACCAATTGTCAGTTATTTTAAATAATTTCCAAAGCATAATAATAAAATTGGCCAAAATAGCTTTCTTTTAATTGGGTGTTATTTATTCAAGGAAAAAAGTGTCATTTATAAAGTATTGCTCATATATCCAAATATAAAAACAGTTACTTTAGATCATTTCCACACTACATACAGATTTATATATTCTCTGATATTTAAATTATCTATTATTATATTCTAAATTTGCTACAGATTGTCTCTTTCAAATTGTTAAAGGTATTTTAATGTTAATAGGAGCCTCATTATTCCAAACTGAAATATTTAAATAATTTAAATAATTGATTGATGTTAGAGAGCATTGATTAAACTTAATTTTTACTTGTTTCCACATTTTTGTGCTGTGGTCAGTTCTGTGTGTAGCTATTTGGAAACTACTCTCATTCTACATACTCCCTGACACATTATTCAGTTTACCCTTGTCACTATCTGCAGAGACATGGGGAATGGAATTGAACACAAAGTTCCACCCATAACCAAGAAATTGTTTAAAATTGAATGCCTGTAGGGAAAGGAAATCTCAATTTTCTTCAGTAGAGTGCCACTGGGTCAAACACACTTCAAGGCAGGTACTATGTCAAGGAGTAGTTGGTCAACACAAAATAGACTTCATAGAATTTTTATTATGTAGTGTGTGATTGTGTCTGTGTGTGCATGTGCACATGCACAGGCATATATTTTTTGTTTTGTTTAGAATTACTGGGTCATATTTGTATATGTATATGTATATATATATATATATATATATATATATATATTCTCTTAGTATATAATTCTCTATATATATGCAAGTGTATATATACAAATAAATATATAATTTATTTCACATATAGAGTGACATTTAAAGGGTATTTTACAAGAGCTAAAAAAGTTTCAAAAGTCTTGCATTTAACACAAAGAGAATAATGTGCATATTTTGCCAGGCATACTAGACACAGGAAGGCTTATGCACATTAGAGACAAGTGCTAGCTTTAAAGTGATCAAGTAGTCTAGGTCCTATTCCTGGTGTGATAATCTACCCAGAACAAATAATTATGTATATGACCTTTTTGTTGCAGGAAAATCATCTCTTCTTCCTAGCAGAGGAAGATATGTGGCTTGACCAAGAAAACCTAATCTATTTTGGACTTGACCCTCAGCAGGTTGTTTATGCATCCTATACAAGCTGAGGAACTGCAGAGGATGACTTTGAAATCTGGTAAATATATTTAGGATGAATGAGCAATTATGATTATACACATACTTATTTATCCAAATGTTATTCCTTCACTCGACAAATTCAAGGTACAAGTTCATTTCTTTTGTATTAATACTTAATAATATCATAGCTAACATTAAAGTTTGTTTCAAATAGAATTTGCATCCCATATCATACTTTATTTTCCCATCAAAACCACTGTGAGTTATTTAAATTTTTTATGGCACTCTGCAATAACAAAAATTCAGTATTTTAAGCCAGTCCAAAAGTGTATTACAGAATTGGAGGAGGGTAAAATATGATTGAAATATGTTATGCAAAAATAAATTAAATTGAAAAGAAAAAATAAATGAAGACTGTGTTATCACCTATGGACTGGCATAAAAACCTGAAGAAAATGTAGAATTCTCATAAACTTTCAGATAAGAAATCAATACTGATACTGTAATAGTTAGTTTATATGTGCTTCTGTATGTGTATTTAGTTGAAAAATATATAGGTCTCCTAATGTGAACTTGAAAACATTTTATTTTAAATGAGGAAAAACCAGAAATTGGCTTACTTCCACTACCTGTCATACATGTACACATATGTGAAGCTTAAAGCTCTGTAATCAGTCACTGAAGGAGAATACCAGTATCAGTTCCCATTTCCCCATGACTCCTGTGAAGGACTCCTACTCCAGGCATCCAGTTCACCCAGAAGTACTCTCTGGAACTGCTCTGTCTCCCTGCATAGAATTTTTTTTTCATATCTATCCCAAACTGGTGACTTCCCATGTATCATGATTAACATACAAATGACTTTAAATTTTGCACATGATTACTAGCCATTTTTTTATCAGTGAACCTAAGAAAAATTTATAGTTTTGGTAAATTATAACCAATAAAAAGAAAGGTTTAGAACTCTTACTCTTATCACTAATGGGCCAAAAGTAAATTAAATTTTGTCACCTTTATGTGCTTATAATTATCACTTTTATTTATTATATAGGTTGGAATGTCATAACATATTAACATATGAACAAATAATTGTGTTTTGAGGAAATTCTAGCAGTGGAGTTGAAATTTATTTCACTTAATTGTTTTTTATTCATTTTTTTCTCATTTTTTATTTATGTCTATATAAGTGAAATAGAAAGATAGATGATATATAGATATAGATAGATAGATGATAGATAGATAGATATAGAGATAGAGATAGAGAAATAGAAGATAGATAGCTGAGAGAGAGAGAGAGAGTGAGAAGAAAATGGATAGACATGATGGTTTTGTGTTCACTACACAAAGAGTTACAGGATCCTGTTCGCCATCTGATATGGCTGGTAGGAAAATAACTCCACTCCTCTGCAAGAACATCATGCAGTCATCTCTCCAGACATTTATTCAGTCTTAAGTCATTTTAAAATTCATATTATATTTTTCTTCCTCATTAATGCTATTATCTTTGCTGTTCAACACAGAAACAATAAAATAATTACTGGATGTTAACTGTACTTAATAAATATTTGCCCCATGTTCAACTTAGAAGGAACAGTTTGTTTTAAGTGCTTCTAAAATACAATGTAAGAAGGGAATGTCTAAAAAAAATACTAAGTACATTTTGAGGGCTAATTTATATGTTAAATTTTGGTAATTTACACCTTCACTATTATTTAATGATAGAAGAAATTTTATTTTCATTTATTCATAACAAACACATTTGCACAACCATTTTCCATCTACTCAGAATAAATCCATGTATAAATAAATACATTTAAATTACTTATTTATTTGTGATGAATAACATTTTTACCAAAAATTATAAATCACAGTACCTTAAATGAATGGAGAGGCAAAGATTTGTAGAAGAAAAATAACTATTAGTATGAAACCTTAATAATATAACCTGTAATTAGCATATAATGAAGATTGTTCGAACCCACACAAATGGTATGTACATAAGTAGTCATGTGCATAGTGTTTAGGAAAGTGCTTCTGGAAGATAATTTTTTGAAAAGAAAAATGTGCACATCCATATAAGCAGTTGTTATGTTATTCATTTGAGAATGAACACATGGCAAATGTTCATACAGGGACCAGTCAGTTAAGCTGTTTTATTATAACTGAATGACAATTCTGTTATGCAAAGCAACATATTCATTATCCGCCAATTTTTTTGTTGTTTCCATTTTTCTCGTGTTGTCATTCTGCAACAAAATAATAGGACAGCAACAATGTCAGAGCAATGGGAAGCTTAAAGGCTTTCTCAGGAAAACAGAACATATTATGCTGTGATAATGATTGCATATTCTATTTATGCTTTATCCAGTGAGGTTGATATGGAAAAAACTATAAATTCCCTAACATTATCCAAAGTATGTGAATTATTTATTGTTTATTAACATGTTAAGTAATTTGGCAAATGTAGAAATACTATTTTAATTAACATTCCAAATTATTTTATTATATCTGATTTCTGATAAAATAATCACATGTACCCTTTTCCCATCTTACTGTTATTGATATATACTTCAAGGACACATCAGCTTCAGGAAATGATTCCGTTATAGCACTGTGATGTCTTTCCTGTACAGAGACAAACAATGCTTTCTCATAGTATCCCAGCAATTGGTATTTAGATGGTTATATTTAAAATATACCAAAATATTGCTCTATATGCTGAAATTTATATTAACTGTGGATATTTTAATTGGAATACAATATTTGTAATTTTATGAAATATATTATGTGAGCTGGATTGAATAAGAATAGCCCCCCTATGCTCATATATCTGAATGCTTAGTCACCAGGGAGTGGAACGCTTTGATAGGATTAGAAGGATTATGAGATGTGGCCTTGTTGGAGGAAGAGTGTCACTGATGGTGGCCTTCAAGGATACAAAAGCCCAAGCCAGGCCCAGTGGTGTATTCTTTTACTCCCTCTGCCTAGGGATCGGGATGTATCTCTTAGCTAATGATCTAATACCTGCCTGCATGCCATCACACTGCCCACTATCACAAAAATGGACTAAACCTCTGAAACTATGAACAAGCCCTCAATTAAATGCTTTATTTCGCAAGAGTTGCCCCGGTCATGATGTCACTTCACAACAATAGAACAATGACTAAGGCAGTGTGGCCACTGAATTCATGTATATCACTATGATCAAAGCAGAGTAATGGGTATTTCCATCTCATCATAATATTATAATTTCTCTCATTGTGGCCCTGGAACTTTTCCATGTTATTTGTGAATGAATCACTGATTTCTGTTCTGATTACTATAAATCCATCTTGATTTTTGCATTTTGTTTTTGTAAGACTTTGAGTAACATAGTAGTTTGAAAAGTATTTTTCAACTGTTTAAAAGTGTAAGTCATATCAGATACTGTATTTAAATCATACGATTTTGACTTCATGGACTGGGTATAGATGATCTGTGACCTACAAAATAAGAAAAAATAAAAAAACTGTGTTAATAAATAAAGTTGCCTGGGGTTCAGAGATAATAGCAAGCCATAGCAGAAGCTGGGTGGTGGTGCACGCCTTTAATCCCAGCACTTGGGAGGCAGAGCTATGCAGATCTCTGTGTGTTCAAGGATACAACCAGCATGGAGACACACACCTTTAATCTCAATACCAACCTTAGAAGACCTGGAGGTCTGTATAGGCAGGCAGTGACGAGGAGGTCATGTGGTTGGGTTTACAACCAATGAGAAGGCAGAACAGAAAGTCAATAAAAAGACAGACGCACAGGAAGTAGGTCTCTTTCTGAGGGGAAGGACAGCAGTGGCAGCGAAGGGTAAGAAAGGGTTTTTAGCTCTTAGCTAGTGCTCTGACTTCTTGGACTTTTAATTCTGCAATTGGCTCTGTGTTTCTTATTTAATAAGACTGTTACATATACAAATCTGTAGTATGGCTTGGTCTTTTTGTCTAAAAACATTTTATATCTTTGGTTGTGTGCCTAGCCTTTAACCTACTAATATGTCAACAAAACATGAGGAAACTCACATTGTTGCATCTGCGTTCCCTGTGGAGGAAGGAGGACTCAGGCATTGCATGTTCTTGTGCATGGTCAGTACCTGTTCCACTAGAGGCTACACCTCCAGTCTGTTCTTCTTGTATTTAACTTGAAAAAACTCAGATAAAATAATCAGTGGACAGAGATATTCACTTCTGTCTTTTCGACCGAACACCTGTTATTTCCTCGTTGTTCAATTGTTCCGTCAAAGATTTCAAGTGCCACATTATACAGAAGTGGCAAGAGCAGGCATTCTTATTTTGTTATTGATCTTAGAGAAAAGTCTTCCAGATTTTCACAACTAAGTGTGTTAGCTGTGAGCTTAACATGCATAGTCCTCACCATGTTGGACTTCTTTTCTTCTACCCTCCAGTCTATTTAGAGTGCTTCTTGTGAAAGAATATTAAGCTTTGTCATTTCTTAACATCAATTGAAAATATATTCTAAATCATTGCTTAATCAGTATTATTGAGTGTGCTGTATGTGTTTCCATATGAGTATGATATGTTTATGGAGGGGGTGTGTGGTGCAATGTACATGTGCAGTTCACAGGACAGCTTTATGAAAGTGGCTTTTTCCTTCCACATTTACAAAGATTCCAGTGACTGTTGTGGAATATTTGTTTAACCAGTCAAAGAAGTGTTACATTTGTCCGTGGAGCATTTGTTTAAGTATGTAAAGATGTATTGCATTTGTGTTAATTAAATGAAATTAATCTGGGCTCAGAGAATCAGAGTTGGCCACTAGTTGACAAGAAGTAGCAAAAGGAATTAGGCCCAAGAAAAAAAAAAAGACAAAAAAAAAAGAATGAAAAAGAAAAAGAAAAAAACAGGATGTCAGGGAGATGCCAGGGGCCAGCCAGTCAGAAATGAAGGAAGCAGAAAAGTAGGGCATACAGAATAGAAGAAAGGTAACAATCTCAAGGACATACATAGATGAATAGAAATAAGTTAAATTAAGTTGAAAGAGCTAGTGGACAGCGTATGCTAAGGCCGGGCATTCATAATTAACAATGAGTCCCTGTCTTTATTTGGATGTTGGCCCGAAGAAACTGTCAACTGCAAATGACAGAAGCACTGTCATTGCTGTTACACGGCAAGCCCCTTCTCCTCCCAGTGGTTCTCAACCCTCCCAGTGCTGTGACCCTCTAATACTGTTCTTTGTGTTGCCGTGACCCAACTCATAACATTGTATTTGTTGCTACTTCATAAGTGTAATTTTGCTGCTGTTATGGATCGTAATGTAAATACCTGTGCCTTTCTATAGTCTTTAGTGACCTCTCTGAAATGGTTGCTTGACCTTAAGGTGTCCTGACCCACAGATTAAGAACGACTCTGAGTCTAAGCCATCTCAGTGGCCTGGTCTTTTTTTATTTTTATTTTTATTTTCTGTTAAATGAAAAGTGTATTAACTAACTACCTGTGATGGTAAATTTTATATATGAATTTATCCTGACTGCAGTATTTTTGTATTCAGTCATCAGCATCTGTATTTTGTTGGGAAGACAGTCTTTTATATGACATTAATCAGAAAACTGGCAGTACAGCCAACTATAAACCCATAATGTGGATGGACAGTTTTCACTCAGGCCCTAATGACAAACCCATGCCAAGAAAAACAAAACAAAACAAAACAAAATAACAATTCTTTGCTACTGAATTTTAATGACAATAAGTTCTTCCTTAAATAGTAAACTTATTCTCTCCTTTGGCATATTTTGAACTTTACAGATTTAGAAAGCATAAAATACACAAAAATGCATTGCTCAAAAAAAGTAAAAACAGGAACAATAACAAAAAGAACTGGAAAAATCAAAACAGACTACAAAAATTTAAATAAAAAAATAAATTATTTAAAAAAACAGTAAAATTCACTTTTATTTATCATGGTGTCTCCATATGTACCTATCTTTTTTTCATCTGTGGAAGAAAGATTCATTAAAAGAAACAGGTCCATGTATTGTAACAGCTAAGAAGTCCCAA
>CABHPH010153001.1:0-41762 GCA_902168325.1 Peromyscus nudipes | reverse complement strand
TCTTTCTTCTAATTCTTCTCCATTGTGTTACCCATTTTTTCTTCTATTCTGGTGTGATGGTTAATATTTAATATTGATTATCATCCTGATTTCATTTAGAATCACCATGGAAATTGACCTCTAGGCATGTTTGCAAGGGTCTTTCTAGACTGGATTAGTTGAGACAGAAAGACACACTTTGCAATTCTGGGTTGCACCATCCAGTGGATTAGGATTCTAAGGTGAAAACAGAGAACCTGGGCAGCAGCATTCACCTCTCTGCTTCCTGACTGAGGCTATTTTGTGATCTCAAGCTCCTTTGGCCATGACTTTCTCACCATGATGGATGGTACCCCATCTTGAGTCAAATCAAACTCTTCTTTTCCTAACCGGATTTGTCACAGACTTTGTCACTGTGTTGAGAAAAGTAACTTAACATATGCATCATATCAGTTTTATTTGGAATTTTTTTGGATGTTAGTTAATAGCACAATATTCCATCTAAAGCATCAGCTCATTATTATAAGTAATTGTAATTAAGAAAAATGAGAAATTGTTAATCAAAGATGATAAGCCACATTTGGTCAGATCTAATTAGATATAAGAATAGGAAGAAGAAATATTAATTTTATCCTCTAAGTTAGGGTAACAATGAGGATGAAAATGTCCAAGAAAGGAACAGTCGTTTCTAGGCTCCTGAACAGTAAAAATATCTTTTCTTTCTGAATGACTTTACTCCAACAATGAGAAACTGCTGTGACCCATTTCTGTCGAGGTCTGCAGGTGAGTGAGTGAGTGTGCTGAAGAAGAGATCTCATCCACACTCCTGCCTTCGAATCCAATTTGTATAAATATTTACATCTTCATGGGTATCAGATGATATCCAGGACTTTTCACTTAACTGTTTTCTATCTTTTAAAATTATGAGTTAGGTTTTAAATTCTCCCTAAACTTGATTTCAATATCCTTTTTCTTCTTTTGCATTTCTCTTGAATAAGACTATACTTTGTCATTCTATAACTAAGGTACAAAAAGTGACTTATGTCCATATTCTTAAGTGCATTTGTTATGAAATAATAAAAAAAGAATTGGAAAATCATATGAGTAAAGCCATCATGCCATTGAACAGATTCTCTGTGCAGAAAACATAAAATTAGAGTCAGAGATATGCCTAACATTTCACAAGTGAGTAGAATGTGAGAAGCCAGTGACAGTGGACAGAGGCATGGCAATCCCAGAGGCCATGAAGCTCCCACCCTGCTCACAGTGCTTTGGAAAATAATTATGCCATAACGTGCCTCTTTCACATCTACCATGCCACAATTGTCTTGCAGTCAAGCTGTTAATTAAAACAGTTCTCAAGAGCAGGGAGCTGTCTGACTTAGGGTAAGCAACTGATTTGAAAATGCTTCTTCAGTCACATATCAAAGCCAAATTCAGAGCTATTCTGCACTTGCTCCATCTCAGAACTGTGCATAGAAAAGAGCATGCTACAGACTCTAAAGCATTGAAGACATGAAGCTGAGCTTAAAAAAAAAATAAGGTCTATGAAAAGGACTTTTCAGAGAATCTCTGTTTCCTATATAGTCTGTATTTTGGAAAACTATGAATGCACCAATTTTAAAATTATAAATGCATGTGTTCTATTTTACATTAAAATAAGCCAGGATCAAAGAAGCTGCGTTACTAACCAAAATCAAATAATGTTGGATATATATATATATATTTTTTTTTGGAGCATTCACAACTAAAATTTTACAGAAATAAATGTTATTTTCTAGGCTCATGTTTTAGTGGAATGAGGCAGAGAATGAAAAGTATATGTAAAAAACAGACAATGTTTTAAATAATGATAAACACTACAGAGAAAAATAAAAGGGAGAAAACTGGTTGCTTTTTAAATATTGTAAATTAAGGGGCTTTGTTAGCCCAAATCTCCTTTGATGTAATATCTGAAGAGAGAAAGTGTAGACACATATTGATCTTCTGGGCAGGAGAATTTGAGGTTGAAGAGAAAGGGTTCAGAAGCACATCTGCTGTTACCTCCAAACAGTGGTAGGTTGAGCTAGAACCAAATGTCAGTGATCATGTAATGAAGCCAGGTCTACAGGGGTGATGTTGTTGAGAGATTGACCTTGTCTCCCTTGATAAGCTGCTCTGGTCTTTGACATTTACTTTGAGTGAAATGGAGATCCACCAGAGGATTTTATGATTTATGAGCTGGGTTTTAACGGGATTACTGTACTGCTGTGTGGGAGAGTGAGCTGAACTGTGGCCAGGACAGAGTCAGGAGACAAGCTCACAAGATTTACAGTTATCTAGGAGAGAGAAGGGCAGTATGGTCAGAGTGCTAGAGGTGGGAAAAATCGAGAAGATCTTGACAAAATTTTTAAAAAGCCTCTAGCAGATTTGCTGGACGTTAGAAATGAGACTGCAAGGAAGAAATAAATAAAAGAGCAACCAAGTGTCTAGCTCAAGCATTTGAAAAGATGAGCTTGTTTTTTAAGGTAACAGCAAGATCATGTGAATGGTGTGTTTCAAGATGAGTGTATGGGAGATGACTAGTGATTGAAAGTCCATACTTATGAGTTTTACATTTAAAATGGATGCAAGTCATCAAAATAAAAAATTATAAAAAGATCATATAGGTGAATATGGATCTAGAGTTCAGGAAATAATTCTGTAGTATAGACAGATATGTAGGCATCATCAGGATAAAATACTATTTAAAATTATATGACTAGTGATGTAAGAACACATACACAAAGAAAATCACGAAAAGAAAAAGGTTAAAGGATTAATTGACTGACAGGGTGACCTAGTATTGTAGATAAAGCTGAAGTAATGAACAAATAACAAGGAGCATGAGGCCAACAGAAGAAAACCAACAGAATCTAAAGACAAGCAGAGAAGTTTCAAAATAAAGGTGTCTCAAACACTGCTAACAGATTAGTGAGGGCAAGAGTGAGAAATGGGAGGAATATCTGACAGAGTCATTGTAATGTATAAAACTGCATTGTTCATAACAGTAGGAACATTTGCACAGAAGCGCATACAGTTTATCTAGGTATGCACACAGTGGGCAGCAGCATTCATTTGTATAAGCACACTGTCACAACTGCTATGTGTTTTATTTTAGAGATTATATTCTCCTATATGCATTGCTTGACTGTAGTTAACTTTTCAGAGAAACATGGGGCAAAATATATCAGAATAATCTCGAGAAAATATACTGCAAACAAGAAGCTGAGCAGGTAGACAAGTTTGGTAATAAAGGTCAGAATTATGTGACAGAAAGAGGGGGAAGTGGAATTGAACTAAAAACAAGCCAAATATCTGCTGATCTCAGCATTTTGTTCTTATGTGTAAAGAGTTCCTGAATCTTGGCAAGAGCACTGTTTGTCAGAATTAAATTACTGTCTGCAAGCTATTATTTGTTTGAGCTATATTCTCTTAATGACAAGGAACCCAATTTTAGTAATCAAGGCATTTTAAATATATACCACTCTATCATGGCATGTACATACCATTGATATTTCTTTATATCTCTATATATGCTTTGTGTTTATTTGCAAATATTTTTTTAATTACAAGCATATCTTCATCAAGGTTTTCTGACTGATATAAATATGTAAATGATAAAGATATGAATACTGGATATAGTGCACTGTATCTTCTTAACTCAGCTGGATGAGTGTGGCTGATCACATTTCAGAGACAACTATTATCATGCTTTCATAGACCTTTGTTCAGGCATGTCTGACCAAGCTATAACTATATCCATTTTTACTCTACATGAAACCCTTGGTTATCAGAATTGTATTACTGCAAACCAAAATACAACATAAAGAAACCAATGCATCTTCATAAGTTTATAAGTTATCATTCAAAATAGAAAGTGTAGGCAAGCACTCCATCACCTATTATCCTATGGAAGCCAACTTGAAAGAAGGAAAAATTTCAAAACAAGTAGATTTTTGAGGGCAGAAGAAGTTTGTTTCAGTTCTATTATTTTATCTCCCAAAATTTAAAGAATGTTTGAATTTTTAAATTATTATTATTAAAGTTGCTTACACATAACTTTCTATATATTGGTGTTAACTGTGAAAACATCTCCTGGAACTTTACTTGACAACATAAATAGCCTTTAATATACCTTCAAAAAGCATTACAATGATGTGTCTAATTCATTGCCTGTGCTTAATTGAAGGCAAATGGACTGCTGTAATTTCCCCAAAGTATCATGTTGTTACATATTTAATTTTGAATGAATTGAGGTCCTTGAAAAGAAAACATTTTTAGTGAGTATGTGTGTACGTGCATATGAGTGTGTATGCATGTATCTCTGTGTGTAGTGTGTATGTGTGTATATCTGTGGCATATACATAGTATGTGTGTATATGTGTGTGTGTATGTGTGTAGTGTGTGAATGTGTATGTGTGTGTAGGTGTATGCATGTGTAGTGTGTGTGTATAGTGTGTATGTGTGTATGTACATGTGTAGGTGTGTATTGTAGTGTTTGTGTGCGTGCGTGTGTGTGTGTGTGTGTGTGTGTGTGTGTGTAAGTGTATACACTTGTTATGGCACAAATGCCACAGTACCCATGTAAAGAGGTCATAGAATGACTATGAAAGTCAGTTCTCTCTTCCACCTAGGATCTAAGTCAGGTTGAGTTGTCAAGGCTTGGTGACAAGTGCCTTTACTCTGCCGAGTCTGCCCAAAACTCTTGTCTTCAACCCATCTGTCTTAGGGTTTCTACTGCTCTGATAAAACACTATGACCAAAAGTAACGGGGATGAAGGGTTTATTTTATCTTAAACTTCAATTGCTGAAGGAAATCCGGGCAAGAACTTAAGGTAGAAACCTGGAGAAGGAAGTAATACAGAGGCCAGGGAGGAGTGCAACTTAATGGCTTGCTCTCCATGGCTTGATCAGTCTACTTTCTTATTTCTATTTAGTTCTATGAACTAAAGTGTCTTAAAATCACTTAAGGGCTTTGGGCAGAGCCCATGCATTTCAGCTAATGTTTAATACATCAGTGAAAACACTGGATTTCTTTGGAAGGATGCTTTTTAATGATCTCTGTATATGCTATTAATAAAATTTGATATTCCTTGTCTATGTTTTGTTTATGTTATAATTGGAAAGTCCAGGATGTATGATCTTGTATTTGGGTGGAACTATCAGAATTTTTCTCATTAGGAAGACAAAAAATATTTCTAATTTCCTATAATATCATGCTACCCAAGAGAATCACTTTCATTCTATGTAATTATATCAAAGAGTCTAGTTAGATGTTTTTACTGCCAAATATTATCTTATCTTCTAATAAACCTGAATAAAATACTTCAGTCTAAGAATATATCTTCAAATGCTTTAGGAAGTTGCTACTTAAATTTCAGCTGTACATTTTTTCAAACAATGAAATAATTCAACAAAAATCTATTTTAACACATTTACACTATTTGTTATTCAAGCTTTGTAGCTACTAAAATGTATTTGAATTATAGCTTCAAAATTTAACCAAGGTCCCCCATCCTAACCATCCACAGCTGAAATCATCCTTAATAATTTTCTCTGACTTGATACATAAACAGCAATATATTGACTTTATACTCCATCTGGATACAGCTAATAAATTTGGGTTACTCAGCTTTAAAATTGTTTTGCAGAGAGAAAACTCATTTAACTCATCAATTATGTGGCCGTAGCCACTGTCTTTGTTTTTTTTTTTTTTTGAGTATAAATAACTTACTAAATTAAGGCAACTCTGCTGTTATTCCATAAATGATATCAGTTGAACGAATATTGTATAGACAAGACTATAAAACTGGACATCTGGTACATACATATTTCAAAATATGTTTACTTTATACTTTGAATAGTTTTATTAAAACATTTCCTAAAAATCTATGACTATTCCTGGTGGCTTAAGTTAGTTTAAGTGATATATCTCAGTATCTCTACTCTCAAAAAATGGGAACATTTCAAACAGGTGATGGTCCTGAAAGAAAATCTCATCTGAGCGTTTAGCTTAAAATCTTTATATGTGATCATAGAGCCTGGAGAAAGAACAAGGAACAGGAAAGTAAGAAAAACTGGGTGAGGTGGAGGAAGAAAGCAATAGAGAGGGAATAACAGGAAATAAGTGCTTTGAAGGGGATATGTGGCAAACTGGGAGGGGAGTCTTCAGCTGGGAGGGAGAGGGGGGTCAATACAGATGAAAAGGGACGGAGGATGAAGAACACTCTGCTTTTTGATGAAGCCTCAAGAAATCAGATTATATTGTGTTTACCTAAAATTATACAATATATATTGGATATAATATGTGTCATTGATTCAAACAGAGCGATTTTTAAAATGGTATTGTAAGGCAAAATTCAGAGAAATTTTAAAGTAAATTTTAATATCCTATGCAAATTTCCTTCTTCTTTTGCATTTGAGGCAGACATTTTTGTTCATTCTCTAAATTTCAGTCATGAGTAGCAGACAAAATCTTACTAAAATCCAGCCGGGTGTTGGTGGCGCACGCCTTTAATCCCAGCACTCGGGAGGCAGAGCCAGGCGGATCTCTGTGAGTTCGAGGCCAGCCTGGGCTACCAAGTGAGCTCCAGGAAAGGCGCAAAACTACACAGAGAAACCCTGTCTCGAAAAACCAAAAAAAAAATAAAATAAAAAATCTTACTAAAATCCATAGGAATATGAACTAAGCAGCCCACATAATGAGCTAAATTTACACAATGGCTAAAAAGTTCATAAATATATGATTCCAGATTACAAAATCGAGATTAATAACAAATGTAAACTTTTGCTTGAACTGTTAGTGAATTTAAATAATTATTCATTTTTATGTTATTTTTAGCAATTATTAATATTATAAGATATCAGTTTCAGCCTTGTGAATGTGTAACTAAAGTCAACTTTTTGATGTACATTATTGGTATATTCTCATCACTTCGATTTTAGTGGAAGTCAGATTAAACACCTCTTTTGAAATGTCAAGAAAAGAAAAGAATGGGGTTGAGAGGTGCCTCTACATTCAAGAGAACTAGTTGTTCTACCAAAAGACCCAGGTTTTACAGCCAGTACCCGTATGGTATCCGAAAACCATCTATAAATCAATTCCAGGGAAAGTGATATCCTCCTCTGGCCTTAGTTGGCAATAGGCAAACACACAGTACACCTAGTTATATGGAGGCAAGATACCCATACACATAAAATAAGTTTAAGAATACATATATTCATATATATAAAGGATTATCAATATATATTCCTAAATAAATATAAAAGTATATATATGCACATCTGTATGTAGCAGCAGTTAATGAAATAAAGAGGCCATGGATTTTAAAAAGAGAAAGAAGGAGTATATGAAGTAGGAAATGGAAGGAAGAAATAATGTAATTATGTTATTTATGTATAAAACAAAGAATTTTTCAAAGACAAAGGAAAATTTAACATGGCTTTTGAACTATGTGATCTCTTTTGGTATAATTGAAGTGAAGGTAACTTCTATGAAATACGACATAGACATCTGTCTGAGGTTTGCTGGCTCCTTCCCTAAATACACAACAAAGCTCAGCACATCTCTACGGAAATGTCAAATTAAATATTAACAGGGCAGAACTAGACTTGTACAAATGGTGGCTGGAGTTAATAGCTAGAAGATCTTTTGCATCTCCAAGATTCTCTTTTGTATATATTTTCAAATATGCATTGATGATGAAGAAAGCAAAAAGATTTTCAGTAGAAACTGTCGACTTGGATATTCCAGAATTTTATGACTTATCATTTAACATATTGTTCACAAATAAAGTTTTATTCATTTGGAGAAATATATCATCAGAAGTATTTCAAGTCTAAATAAGCAAAATAAAAATTCAGATCTTTCTATAGCTCTCATATTTCAGGACTACATGTTTAACTGTGTTATCCTAACAACTGTAAGAAGACACCAGATTACTGAAATCACCCTTTTCATTTTTTTACATAGAATTTTAATTCAATGAAAGGTATAATAGAAAGGAAGAGGTTAATATTAGTAAATAAATGTTCCAGTGGTCCCATGCAAGACTAAGACTTTCATCTTAAACATACAGTCCATTGAATGTTCTTACATCTTCTCTTTTGCACTATCTACATTAAAGTTATTTTAAAATAATGCATGAATATTTTGCTACCTAACTTATTTTCTCCTTCCTCCATCCTTTCTTTTTTTCTCCTGTCTTCATTCCATTTTATTTCCTTCATTTCACTCCCTCTCTCTTTCTTTTTTCCCTTTCTCTCTGTTCTTTTATTCTACTTTTAATCTCTCTCCCTTGTCTGCTGTCTGCCATCTACCCCTTCTTCTTTCGTCTTTTTTTTCCTTTACCTGTCACCTAAGCAGCACATTGTATGTGCATTCATATGCCTGTGATTAGCTCAAGTTTAACTATATTTAAATATTCCACAATGTATTCACATATGGAAATATCACATGAGTCCACTGATATGCACAAATTTGATATTTTAATAAGCCAATTAGAAACAAATAACTTTTAAAATATTTTTGTTGTATTTGTATGATGTGTATATATATGTCTCTCTCTCTCTCTCTCTCTCTCTCTCTCTCTCTCTGTGTGTGTGTGTGTGTGTGTGTGTGTGTGTGTGTGTGTGTGTACATTTGTATGTGAGAATGTGGTGAATGCCTTTAATGGCATGTACATGGAGGTCAGAAGACAATGAGAAACAATCCTCACATCCCATCCTGAGGCAGGGTATCTTGTTCACGCTGCATATGCAAAGCTATCTAACCTGTAAAATTCCGGGAATTCTCCTGTATCCCCTTCTAGCCTCATGGCAGAAGCACTAGAATTACAGGTGTCGACTTGAACTGCTGCTCCCAGGTTTATGCCGGTTTTAGAAATTCAAACTCAAGTCTTCATACTTTTCTAACAAATACTCTACCCATTTAAAGAAATTTGTATTTTAAATTAGTGTCATAACTGTTGATTTGTGTTCCAAAGCACTAGTCAACCTAAAATACACAATGAGGGTCAACACTAATATGATAAAATATGTAAGTGTTAGGAAGGAAAGAAAAAAATAAAGAGATGAAATAGGTTGTTATAAAAAAGAACTTAGAGAATAGTGTGAATTATTTGTACTTTTCTTATTCCTTTTCTTTTATTTAAATTTTTTCCCAAAGGAAAAAAAAATGAGTTTCCTGGTTCACGGCCTGAGGACCATGAAACAGTAGGGAGTGGGAGGGGAATGTAAGTCCACTCCTCGCTCAGTTCAGAATCAAGAGGACAGGAGAGTGGGAAGTGCAATAATAAGTAGGCACATAAATAAACATTAGCTGGTAGACCAGATAATACTTTTCATATAGGTCCATGTTCGTCTTCAAAGTCTGAGGGACATCCAAGTAAAATAAACGGTGTATGGACTTAGTTCCCAACAGTTCTACAGGAAGTCTGAACTGGACTCAGGCAACTCTCAGCACTTTGTTGAATGAACATGTGATCAAGAAGAGAGGGGCAGTGCATGGAACAGCACTTCAAAGAAGAAGCTTACGAGAGTGACGGTGTTGTGGGATTCATATTATTCTGGAGATGATCCTGGAGGCAAATATTTGCTAATGTCAGCCATGTTGTACAATTCCAAGATAGCTTGTTTACAGGAAATGATTCATAAAAAAAACCCATAAACTGTCAAATGGTGAACACAAAGAAGAATGAGGAGGTAATATGACCATAAGAATCATAAACCGCCCCCTTTGTGATAATAAAATTACCAAGCTGCAGATCCTGGGATTGGAAAAAAGATAAAAAGATAACTATTGTACAGGATTGTTTTATCCATCCTAGATGTTTTGTTTTTCCATGTGAAGTTCAGTATTGATCTTTCAAGGTCTGTAAAGAGTTGTGTTGGGATTTTAATGGGGATTTCAGTAAATCTGTGCTTTGCTTTTGGTAAGATGGCTATTTTTACTTTGTTAATCCTATGAATCTATGAGCATGAGAGATCTTTCCATCTTCTGATATATTCTCCAGTTTCTTTCTTCAAAACTTGAAGTTCTTGGCATACAGGTCTTTTACTTGCTTGGTTAGAGGTACACCAAGATATATTATTTGAGGCGATTGTAAAGGGTGTTGATTCTGTGATTTCTTTTTCAGCCCATTTATCATTTGTGTTTAGGAGGGTGTATGTAAGATGTATTCAGCCCCACACTTATTTACCCCAGGAACTCTTGAGGATTGAGGGATAAGAGACTTAGAAATAGTGAGGAGAGAGAACAGAGAAAAAACACAGGATAGACTCGGGTGGGCCTGGAACCTAATCCACTGGCCCAGAACTTTATTCCGAAGGTCTTTTTATAACAATGCCAAGGGGTGAAGCAAAAGACCTCCCACTTGCTAGTTAGACACTTACCAACACCTGGTACCCAGGCTCATTGTCCAATCAACCTCTTATGCAGTCATCTTGGGTACAGTCACTAGGAAACCTAGTGGGCTCCAACAAGTATACTGATTTTTTTAAGTTAATCTTGTATCCAGCCACTTGACTAAAGGTATTTATCAGCTGTAAGAGTTCCCTGGTAGAGTTTTTGGGGTCCTTTATGTAGACTATCATTTCATCTGTGAATAATGATACTTTGATTTCTTCCTTTCCAGTTTGTATCCCTTTGATCTCCTTTAGTTTTCTTATTGCTTTAGCTAGAACCTCAAGCACTATATTGAATAGCTTTGGAGAGAGTGGACAACCTTGTCTTGTTCCTGATTTTACTGGAAATGCTTTGAGTTTCTCTCCATTTAATTTGATGTTGGCAATTGGCTTGCTGTATATTGCTTTTATTATGTTTAGGTCGCCCCTTGTATCCCTGATCTCTCTAAAACTTCTATCACGAAGGAGGGTTGGATTTTCTCAAAAGCTTTTTCAGCATCTAAGGAGATGATCATGTGTTTTTTTTTCTTTTAGTTTGTTTATATGGTGGATCACATTGACAGATTTTTATATGATGAACCATCCCTGCATCTCTGCTATGAAGCCTACTTGGTCATGGTAGATTATCTTTATGATGTATTCTTGGATTCAGTTTGCCAGTATTTTATTGAGTATTTTTGAATCAATGTTCATGAGTGAAATTGGTTATAATTCTCTTTGTTTGTTGAGTCTTTGTGTGGTTTGGGCATCAGGGTGACTGTGGCCTCATAGAAAGAATTTGTCAATGTCCTTTCTGCTTCTATTTGGTGGAATAATTTGAAGAGTATTGTTATTAACTCTTCTTTGAAAGTCTTGTAGAATTCTGCATTGAAACATTCTGGCCCTGAGATTTTTTTGTTGTTGTTGTTGGGAGACTTTTAATGACTGTTTCTATTTCCTTAGAGGTTATCAGTCCATTTAAAAGAACTTCCAGAGATATCACCATCCCTGATTTCAAGTTCTACTACAGAGATATAGTAATAAAAACTACATGGTATTGGCATAAAAACAGACAGGTAGATCAATGGGGTTGAATAAAAAAACGCAGGCATAAATCCACATACATATGGGCACCTCATTTTTGACAAAGAAACCAAAATTATACAATGGAAAAAAGAAAGCATCTTCAACAAATCATGCTGTTCTAACTGGATGTTGGCATGTAGAAGAATGCAAGTTAATCCATATCTATCACCCTGCATATAACTCAAATCTATGTGGATCAAAGACCTCACCATAAATCAGGTACACTGAACCTGAGAGAAGAGAAAGTGGGGAATAATCTCAAATGTATTGACACAGGAGACAATTTCCTGAACAGAACACCAATACCACAGGCACCAAGACTGACAATTAATAAATGGGACCTTAGGAAACTAAAAAGTGTAGCTAGAGTTTTCCTGCCTGGCCCACAATCAGGACAAATCTCTCTCACCCGCCAGTCCCACAGCTGCTCAGACCCAACCAAGTAAACACAGAGACTTATATTGCTTACAAACTGTATGGCCATGGCAGGCTTCTTGCTAACTGTTCTTATATCTTAAATTAATCCATTTCTATAAATCTATATCTTGCCACGTGGCTCCTGGCTTACCGGCATCTTCACGTGTTGCTTGTCATGGCAGTGGCTGGCAGTGTCTCCTCACTCCTGTTCTCTCAATTTTCCTCTCTGTTAGTCCCGCCTATACTTCCTGCCTGGCCACTGGCCAATCAGTGTTTTATTTATTGACCAATCAGAGCATTTGGCATACAGACCATCCCAAAGCAGAAAAGTTTCTATAAGGCAAAAGACACCATCAATAGGACAAAAATTGCAGCCTACAGTATAGAAAAAGATCTTCAACAACCCCACATCTGACAAAGGGCTGATTTCCAAAATATATAAAGTATTCAAGGAACGAGTTACAAAAAAAAACGAATAATCCAATTAAAAAATGAGATACAAGATCTAAACAGAGAATTATCAACAGAAGAATCTCAAATGGCCAAGAAACACTTAAGGAGATGTTCAACATCCTTAGCTATCAGGAAAATGCAAATCAAAACAAATCTGAGATTCCATCTGACACCTGTTGGAATGATTGAGATCAAAAACACAAGTGACAGCTCATGCTGGGAGGATGTGGAACAAGAGGAACACTCCTCCATTGCTAATGGGAGTACAAACTTGTACAGCTGCTTTGGAAGTCAGTGTGGAAGTTTCTCAGAAAACTGGGAATCAATCGCCCACAAGACCCAGCTATACTGCTCTTGGGCACATATCCAAAGGATGCTCAATCATATCACAAGGACACTTGCTCAACTATGTTCATAGCAGCTTTATTTGTAATAGCCAGAACCTTGGAACAACCTAAATGTCTCTCAACTGAGGAATGGATAAAGAAAATGTAGTATATTTACACAGTTGGAGTATTAGTCAGCTATTAAAAACAAGGGCTCCAGGAAATTTGAAGACAAATGGGTGGAACTAGAAAAAAATCATCCCGAGTCAGGTAGCCCAGACTAAGAAAGACAAACATGGTATATACTTACTCATAAGTGGATATTAGCTGTAAAATAAAGGATAACTATGCTATAATCTATAGACCCAGGGAGACTAGGTAACAAGAAAGGTTCATGGGGAGAGACATAGATCTCCCTGGGAAGGGGAAACAGAAGAGATTTCATGAGTGGAGTCAGGGGCATGTGGGGATAGGAACATGATCAATCAGGTTGGGGAGGAGGGGGAGAGTGATGAAGGGGACTTCTGGAGGGGCAGCATTGGGAGTCTAGTGGAAGCCTGTTGAAGGGGAATCCCCCAGCAATAGTGGATTCGTAGCCTGAATTGGCCATCTCCTGTGACCAGATTGGTGCCTAACCCAATTGTCGTAAGAGAGGCATCATCCAGCAACTGATTGTGGCAGATGCAGACCCTCAGCCAAATATTAGGGAGAGTTCAGGGAATTCTGAGGAGGAGGAGAAAGGAGTGTAGCATCCACAGGGGTCAAGGATACCCTGGGAAGGCTCACAGAATTAACTCACATGTGGTCATAGGGGCTCACAGAGACTGAACAGACAACCAGGGAGCCTGCAAGGGACAGACCTAGGCTCTTTGCATATATGTTACAGTTGTGTAGCTTGGTCCTCTTGTGGAATTCTTAACAGATGAACAAGGGTTGTTTCTGACTCTTTTATTGGCTTTTGGGACCCCATTACTGGGTTGTCTTGCCCAGTACACGGGGAGGTGCTTAGTCTTACTGCAACTTGATATGCCATGTTTTGTTGATACCCATGGGAGACCTTCCCTTTCCCAGAGAGAGATGGAGGAGGAGAGGATTAGGGTGTTGGGGGAGAGGCTGGAAGGGGAAGAGTGGGAAGAGACTGCAGCTGGGATGTAAAATAAATAGATTCATAAATTTATTTTTAAAAAGATATTGATGAAAGAAAAACCAAAAGCCATTTATTTTCATTGGTATAGAATTAGTGATGTTTTGAACTAAGAGCATGACATGCTCTAACAATGCAGATCTACTTATACTAAGGTAGTGGGCATGGATCTATAAAACATGAGTTGCCTCAGAATTCAGGTGCAATGCACATCCTCTAACCAAAGAATTCCCCTCATCTCCAGTTGCAGTAAGCCAGCAGCAAATATAAAAACCAAGAATTCAGTTGCCCATGAAAAGGCAAATATTTTCCAGACTCAACTAATAGCGACTGAATTAAAGTTGTTCAGTGTTAATTACAACTATTCATATAGCCCTATTGCAAAAGTCGCTATTTCTTATTTTAGGTATTCCCAAGAGTGTAGGGAAAAGGAGTTATGTTGATGAAACTAATTACCTGGTAAAATTATTTTAAAAATTATGCAGAAAATGGAGCTTCATTAATATGAATCAATAATGCAATTTAGCTGCTAAAAAGGCTAATGCAATCTCAGCTTCATTAATTGAACCAGAGCATCAAATCACAGGAAATAATAGTTTGGATGTACTTGAGTTTATTAAAAAAAATTATTTTAAAAAACATGCGTCTCTAGGATTTACTCTTTGGCAAAAACACCCACAACATGCTAGAATGAAATAGAAAAAAAAAGAGGACAAATAATCACAGGAGAAGCAAATGTCTTTTTTCCCCCCAGAGATTATCTGTCTGAACAAATAGTGCCTGCCTTTGTGAGCACTGCTCTCTCAGGTCCCCAATTGTGCCTCTCTTATATTCAAATCATATATGATATGAATACTTTAACCTTTTTGTATCTAACATTTCTCTGTCATTTTCATGGTACTACTTTTCCAATATTTATTTACCTACACAGAAATATGGACTCTTTTATGTTGATGTTAGTATCTTTTTCTTAGAGACACTACTTTTTATGAGAACAGAATCTTTTTCTACCCTGATTATTTACACGTTTGGAGCTAAGCACTGTATTTCACATGTAGAATAAGTCATAGCCAGTGAAAAATAATTTAAAAGATTGAGGATAGCTAGGTTATTTGCAAGGCTGGTCACTAGAGTAGACCAGTCCAGACACCCTCTGGACCACTGCCAGCAGACAAATGTGGGGTCAACCTTGTGGATTCCTGAAAGCCTCCCCAGCACTCTGCCTCTTCCTATTCCCATGATGTCCTCATCAATCATGGTATCATCCTTCCTGCCCTCCCACTCTGTCCCTGTTCCAGCTTGATCCTCCCATATGCCTATGCTCTCGTCCCTCACTCCTTGCCCTCTGCCACCCCCCACACCCAGTCCACTCATGTAGATCTCATCCACTTCTCCTTCACAGGGTCATCCATGTGTCCCTCCTAAGGTCTTTCCCTGTTAGCTAGCCTCTCTGGAGTTGTGGGTTGCAGTCTGGCCATCCCTTCCCTCACATTTAGTATCCACTTATGAGTGAGTACATACTATGTTTGTCCTTCTCAGTCTGGGTTACTTCATTCAAGATGATATTTTGACTGATGGAGGCAAATACAGAGATCCACAGCCAGGCACCAGGCTGAGCTCTGGGAATCCAACTGATGAGAGAGAGGAGAGATACTGCAGGTGAGGGACGTCGAGATCATGATGGGAGGACATGCAGAGATGACTGGCCACACTAGTGGAAGCCCATGAACTGTGGACTGGTGGCTGTGGAGCCCCCATGGGACTGGACTAGGCCCTCTAGATACTGAAGATGGTTGTTTGGCTTGAACTGTTTGGGGGGCACCCAGGCAGGGGGATCAGGATCTGTCCCTGGTGCATGGGCAGGCTTCTGGAATCCAGTGCCTGTGGTGTGACACCTTGCACAGCCTTGGTGCAGTGGGAAGGGGCTTGGACCTGCCTAGGCTCAGTGTGCTTGGCTCTGCTGACTCCCCATGGGAGACCTCGATTTGGGGATTTGGGGATGTGGGGTGGCTTGGAAAAGAGAGCTGGGGGGTGGGAGGAGGGAGGAGGGGGGATCTGTGGATAGTATGTAGAGTGAGTAGAAAATTTCTTAATAAAGAAAAATGAAAGAAAAAAGATTGAGGATAGTTAGAAAAGAATTCTTAAAAAGTGAACAGTGACTTGATAGAAATTGTCTATTGCTTCAGAATAGAGGATAAGTAGTGATGGTTTGGATTTCAAAGAGGACTCATTTTAGTACACGAAGTAGCTGACATATAACTGAGGTGTTATTCAACAAGAAGTTATCATGTGCAGATTAGAAATGGCATATATACATACATATATACATATATATATATATTTATAAATGGAGAGTTTTGAAAATGGATTAGCAGATTTTTAAGAAACCTTCAAACTCTTAGATATTAGACTTTATTGTGATGTAATCCACAATTTGTTATACTTTAAGAAGACATTAAAATGCCCTAGCAGTACAGTATGTCTCCTTTATAACTCAACTCACTCTACATGTGATATTTTTTAGAATAGGCTATGCCAGGGTATAAAAACTAGTAACTTTCATGTGGCAGATAAATAAACAATGAAACCAAGTCAATGAATATAGAACTAATTGCGTTTTCTAGCAATATATCTATGGCATGTTAGGCTATCTTCCTTAGTGCCATGCTGTCATAATTACCTTCAGTTTTCAACTTGACATATCTAGGAAGAGAGCACTTGACGAATTATCTCCATTCGAATGACCAGTATGCATGTCTATGGAGAACTTGCTCAATTGCTAACTAATAGATAAGGGCCTACCCCATTGTAGGCAGAGCTATCCCTGGCCAGGTGGGCCTAGATTGTACAAGGAAAGTAGTTGAACATAGGCCTGGGAGCTAGCCAGCAAGCAGCATTCCTCCATGGTCTGTGTTTCTGCTTCTGTCTCGAACTTCTGTTCTGGTTTCCTTCTATGATGGACTGTAATAAATTCTTTCCTTCCTCAAGTTGCTTTTGGTCAGTGTTTAATCAAAAAAAAAAGGCACACTAGGATGTATATTAAGATTTTATTTTCAAGTTTAGAATAACAAATAGTTATGCTATTCTGGAATTCAACTAATCTTTAAATTCATTTATATTTCTTTGGGTTATTTCATGGAAAGTATTTAGAGGTATTATAGTTCTGTTAAATGTAAACAATGTAAAGTGATTATTTTGTACAAAAAAATTCTCATTTGGAATTCAAAGTGTACATATTTATTTATGTATTTTTGTTGTTTCTGTCTTTTGAGGCAGGAACATCTGATGTCACTGTGCCTAGGCTGGAGCTCACCCTGTAACCCAGGCTGATCTGGAATTCAGTACCCTCTGCCTCAGTCTCTCATGAACTGGTATTTTAGATCTAAACTACCATGCATAGCCAAATTGCAATTTTATTAGAAAGAATTTCATCCTGTAACAGAGAATTACCTACTATTATTTTAAGCACACGAAGGAGAATTTGATCAGGCTTTACATTGGCCGAATATTTGTCATTTGTTGGCTTCAGTCTAAAGGAGGCTCTTACCCCAAAGATAAAGTAACCAGGTTCTGCCAGGAAAAGTAAACTCAGTTTTCCTCTAACAATTACAGCAATGCTCCCCACTGATTTTCAATGGTCCGTACTGAGTTGGGTGCATTCTTTTTTGTTCTTGTCATGAAAGACTAAAGCTTGAGCCAGTCCTTCACTGTTTCAAAGCTAACACCATGCATTACACAATGCTGAACACATCACTCACAAAAGTAATAAAGAAAATACTCTGCTCTTGGTATTGGGTATCTGGCCAGTAAACTGAATGCAATTCACTGATGCTCATGATCTTCCAGCATTTGGGGAATTGCTGAATAATTATGAGGTCACTTATTCGTGGTCTCACAGACATAATTAGGACATCCTGCTTTCCATGATCCCAAACTTAGTTCATTTAAAACTAGTCCCTCATCTCACTGTTCTCTTGATAAAAATCCTCATTTCTTTACACATTGGTTCATTGTCATTATGGATTTGTGATTTCACCACAGTTTTATTAATGCATGGAGAATGTAGCCACAATGAAAACAAAGCTGTAGGAAAATTTTATATGAAGTTTCCAATACCTTTCTGAGAACCAATATTTCATTGGGCTTCAAAGAGGGGGGCTGAGCCCTCAACTCGTTATCTTAAAATGCCAGGTAAGATATTTCTCAGATCTTTCTTAGTAGTGTCTAGGATTCAATACTCATATCATTCTGGAAGTATTTGCTTAAGAAGCACTTTGCATGTGAGGTGCTCTGCTGTAAAGTATTTGGTATATAGCCCAAACTATTCTTTGCAGACAGACAGATGATAAGAAAGATGAATAGATGATAGATAGATAGATGATAGATAGATAGATAGATAGATAGATAGATAGATAGATAGATAGATAGATGACAGATTATAGATAGATGATAGATGAATAAATGATAAATAGATGATAGGTAGATACATTGTTAAGTAGATCGATATACTCAGAATCTTGTAGTTGATATAGTTGTATCTAGACAATAATGACTAGCATATTTTAACTTATTTCTGTATTTTATTTTATTTGTGTGAGTGTGTTCCTGCCTGCTTGTACGTGCACCACATGAGTAACCAGTGCCTGATGAATGAGACAAGGAGAGGCACTGGATCCTCTAGAGCTGAAGTTATAGATGATTGTGAACCATGATGTGGGTGTTGGGAACTGAACTTGGGTCCTCTGCACGAGCAAAGAGTGTTTTTAACTGCTGAACTCTCTCTCTGGCACCCAGTGGCTAGTTTCTTCTTGTCACAGGAAGTTGATCAGGTTATAGGGAAACTGTTTCAAGTACTGAAAAAATCTAGTGGGTATTTGTCATAGATGTTAGTGAAGTAGCACGGAAAATTTCTCCACAGGCATTACTATTTCTCAAACAATAATAACAGAGTTTCTCAACGAACCTCCAGAGACAAACACACACATATAGTCCTCTGTCCTCAGAACTGCTAACCTCAGCCTGCTTTCCATTCTGTCTGTGCATTCTTTGCTCTGACTATTTGACTCTTTGAGTTTCTAGTCTTTGTTTATACTTGGTACTCTTTAAGAATTGACTGTATTGTAATTATGAAAAAAAATCACTTTATCATTAGAAGTCAGATATTATAGATTGTCTGAAAACAAGATGTCAAAAGACTTGTTCTCTTAAAAATGTATTAGGAATGTAGTTAGAGACTATACTGGTTTGGGAAAGTGGCTGTTGTAGGTTCTTCTTCAAGATCTATTATTTTACTAGCCTAGGTAGTTGCCTAAGTTTCCATTATCAGACATTATTTCCCTCTTGTTGAGTGGGTCTTACTCTTAAATCCAGCTACAGAGCTGTTGGCTACTGCCAAAGTGTGTGTACACTCTTAGAGTTATCATGTCATACTTCTCATTGCTGTGGTTCACGGGCATCATAGCTGGGCAGGTTGGTTGCTTTTCTCCCTTGGCTTCACGGTAATTTCTGGCATTATGAAAAACAGTTTTAAATAGGATGCTTTCAGGGAAGTGCCAGCTCAGGTCCTCTGGGCTCTGCATCTGAAGTATATTATGTCTCTAGTAAGAGGGACTTATCTTCCACCTCTGGGCAAGACCCACATGCAGCAGCAATAGCTTATAATGTTCTAGGAGTCTCTTGGACAACCTGAAACAACAACTCAAAAGAGGTTTTCTTGTGTCTGATGTTGGAGTTTTCCTTAGATCCTCTATGACCCTTGGGTGGGCATGGTCAGCTCCTAGGGGAAAAATCTATTTAAACTACAGGTGTATGTCTGCTCACTGATGCACACATACAATAGATATTTGAGATAGATAATAGCATAATTTTCTTCTGACTTTTTCAGATGTCCACCTCTCTTTGTTCTTATTTTGTCTTCTTCCCTCCTTTGTCTGTATTTATATCTACCTCACTCATAGTTAGAATCTCCATGAGGCCTCAACACTAAAAGAAAGAATTTCAGGAAACTAAAAAACGCTAAAAGCAAGAGAAATAGTGCCCCCAGGAGAAGCGCACACTCGTTTATCTAATACCAAAGGGTCAGTTCTGAATACATGTACATACAAGTAATAGTACACGGACAGAGTGGGTTGCATTTACATTCAATAACAAAGAAAGGGAGGCTATAAATTTGAAAGAGAGCAAGGAGGGAGGGCACGGGAGACAGTTAGGAGGGAGACACCCACATGTGACTTCTGTGTCCTGTCAAGACTTCCTTCTTGTCATATGCAAAGGGCTATTTTTGAATCTCATCCCGTACTGGGTTTTGATACAATGTGATTTTGCTCTCATTTTAGTTTTATGTATATATTTATTTTTAATAGAGATGTTTCAGTTCAAATACCCTTAAAAATATTAATATAGCCAGTGTTAGTTTTCGTAGTGCTAGGCTGTGCTGCTGTTTGGTTTAACTGCCAACTTAAAAAAACAAAACAAAACAAACAAACAAACAAAAACTTAGAAACACTTGGAAAAAAGTTTTAATTATTTGTTGCTAGGTCTTTCAAAAGCATACTATGTATATATTTCTCATTACTTTTTTTATTTCATTTCAATTATTTTATGACATTTCCTTTGGACTGTTTCATTTGGGGTTTTCTTCCTTCCCTTTTTTCAATCACTATTTTTGTCTAATTTCATGTGTTAATTAGCTTTTTCATTACTGTGATCAAATACCCGTAGAAAATAATGGAAGGACGGGAAAAATCCTTTGGGCCTATGGTTTCACAAGTGTCAGTGCCTTGTAGTGAAAACAGCAACGTAAGACTGAGCAGCTCATATCATGGCAACCAGGAATCACAGCAACAGGACACCAAAAACCAGACCAGGGCAAGACATATGGACAAATGACATACCAAAAATGATATAATGCCTCCAGTTATGCCATTTCTCCTATTAATCGGATTATAAACCCATCTAATGATCAATTTATTGACAAAGTCAGAGGTCTTAGGATTTAATCACTTATCAAAAGTCTACCAGCTAAGAAAGAACTCTCTAATATATAAGCCTGTGGGGGCGTATGATATTCCATCCATGACCTTTCTATCCCTCTACTCACATGCACACACATGCACATGCATTCACAAACACAGAGAGAGATCAAGACAGAGACAGAGAGGCAGGTAGATGAGAGGGGAGCAGAGGCAGAAGCAGAGACAGAGAGACAAAGAAAGTGACACACAGAGAGGTATCCAGAGACCAAAACTATACATAACTACACAAGATCCAGTACACCAAAAGAATTGTAGGTTGCTCAGTGAATGTGTACAAATAATATAAACTACAATTTGATTAGGGACCCACAGCCTGACAGTGAAAAATGCTCTTAACTCCTTACAATCAAAGACCCAAATAAAGCTCATACCATTTTTGACATTTCTTGACATTGATAAATTTCACTCATAATTTTAAAGTCATCAATATTCATGGAGTCTGCTTCCTTCTCTTCATTAAAAAATGACAATCAAAATTATGTTTGATTTAATGGCTTTGAGAGGAACATGGAGTTAGATATGGCAACAAGGAACATTAAGTTAGATAAGACAGAATCCCCAGGTTTCCTGGATTTGTCTGGAAAAAACTACCAAGCAAAGAGAGACAGTGAATGAGAGAGGCTAGAGACATACTGAGTGTGCTTGGGTGTAAAAGGTGCTGGCTGAGAATTCAAACTACATTGCGTTGTTGTATTCTTGATAGCACAATCAGACCTACAGACTTCTCTGTCTTAGGAACGGCACATAAGTCAGCATAGTGGGATTTAGGTACACAGCAACACTGATGAACTTTATAAGCATCTATAACACATGCTCCTGGAACTGTCATTTATATAACTTGTTGGTCTACATCATAATTGATGAGATTCTTGTACTTCTTATATTTTCAATTGGTATTTGTTTGGGTTTTGTAGCAGTTCAACATTGGGAATCTGACTCACCTAGGTTTTCCTTTTTTCTTGGTTATTTTTGACAACTTTAGAGAATGTGTGCATACTACAAAGAATTATATCATATTAAATTGGCATTTGTGCAGATGTTACCATACTTTTATCATTTCATCACTGAATGAAAGTATAGATCATGCCAGGCGTTGGTGGCGCACGCCTTTAATCCCAGCACTCGGGAGGCAGAGGCAGGCGGATCTCTGTGAGTTCGAGGCCAGCCTGGGCTACCAAGTGAGCTCCAGGAAAGGCGCAAAGCTACACAGAGAAACCCCGTCTCGAAAAACCAAAAAAAAAAAAAAAAAAAAAGAAAGTATAGATCATATAATTGTAACACGGAGTTATGTAAAAGACCAGTTAATGCAGAGGCTCTCTTCATAAGAATTCTCTTTTCAAAAAGTATGCTTGAGTAAAAATATTAATACATTTTTCATTTTTGAAATCATTGAGTATGTTTTGAATGAATATTATTATTATTGTCTGAGTATGTGTACACCACAGCACACCTGTGGTGGTCAGAGCATAACTGTGGGTAGTTGGTTATCCCTTCCACTTTTATGTGGCTTCAGAGATCAAGCTCAAACAGTCAGGCTTCCATCATTTTGGTGGTAAATAACTTTACTCACTGAAACATTTTTTCAGTACCTCTCCTTATTTTTTTAATGAAATAAAGATCATGATAAACTCTTCCTGATGCACCAAAGTGGGATGAGCGTAAGACCCTCAAGCCACCCTCCCCTGAGGACCTCCAACTGCCAGGTTCCACCCAGAGAACACTCTACCTACCCTAAAGGCTGGACCCAGCCCCCAACCCTACAGAGTGAAAAAGCCCAATCTCATGAAATTCCACCTATCTCCACCCTGGAAAGCTACACCCTGAAAAGTTCTACCTCCTTCCCAAGAAACTCTATGTAAGCCCTGCCTTTTGTTCAGTTTCCTGCTGTTTCTTGCCTGAGCAGAGGCAGCTACCCTCCCATTTTTTCCCCTCCCAATAAATCTCTTGTGTGAAGTTTGTTGTGTGGTGTGACTTTGTGATAGTCCTTGGCTCCCAACTGCCAACATACCTTTCTATCTAAGCTGTAATGCTTACATTTGGTGCTGAAACCTGGGATAGGTTCTTCTAGTGCCTGGGTTTTCCCTCAGGGGCCTAAGCTGCCCTGGGATCCTATCCCTCATCTCCTTGTCCATTTGCAACAGACTCACCTTCTAGCTCACTGATTGCTCAGTACCCCATCCATGAGCAGCAATTAGGTAAGTTTCCCCTTTGGTAGGTGTAAATGTTTCCAGAAATCTAAGGAAGTGACAGCTGAGTGTTCTGCACCCCTCAGGTAATCTTGGAGGCAGAGGTACCCTCAACCATAGCCTTTAAGGCTTTGGCTGGCCCTCTTCACCTGACCCCATCTACCACCCTTGGAACTGCAATCCTGTAGTTTCCTTAGACCCAACCAGGCCATTATACCCCTTCCTGCCCTCTTCTCCCATCTTCCTTTTAGAGATGCCTGTACAGAGCAGAACTGTATTTTTCACTAGGGATACTTTCTCCTAGAGGATCAGAGTTGTTAAGCTTGCTTTAGGGAAACCCTTCCCAGATCAGAGCTCTAAAACTTTGCTGGGGAAACCCTCCCCAGGAGGAACAGAGCTGTAGCACTTCATTTGGGAAAGCCTTCCCTTCAGAGCTGCCTGTAATCCCACAGATCCTTTAGGCACTGAAGACTCTTGTGACCCCATTCTCCAACTCTTATCTGTGGATGGGATCACCCCATACACTTAGAGCTCGGTTTTCTTCTCACCTCTATGAACGCCCTGGTACCAGGCACTGAGTCTCTGCTCTGGCACAGCAAGGCTAAGCCCCTGATCCCTGTTGAATGTGGCAATGACCCACTGAATGGCTTGGTCCTCATTCAGTCCTTCCTGAGTCCTGGGGATGCCCAGGACTACAGGCTTCAGTGACATTTTTCCTTCTCTCTCATCCATAGGAATGTGTCCTCCCTACTCTCTCATTCCCCCTTGGGATGCCTCTTAGAAAATCTCCAGCCTCTACAGCCAGCACCTGACCTGAAGGCCCTAAATTTACTCGCTTTTGCAATCAAACTTCGCTTCAATACCCCCTAGATAATCAATACAAAAGGGCCACCCAACTGGCATCTTAGATCCTAGTATTATTTGTGAGTGAATGGGGAAATGAAGGGAGATTCCCCATTTCCAATTTTTATCTTCTCTGCTTCAGGCTCTGTTCATTTTTGTCTAGTCTCTCCCATCCCCCATGGTGCAAATGTCCTGTCTTTTAAGTTACCAACTGATGGATCTGTAAATTTGTTGCAAAGTGGGAGCCAGGAAGAAGACTTAACAGTAGGGGTAGAGAGCAAAGAAAGGCCAGAAACAACATGCACACACCCTGCACACACTCTTCACTGACTGGTGCATCTCTCAGCTCCCTCTTGCAGCATCCTGTCTATAGCCAGGGCTCAAAATTTTTCTGTCTCTAAGCCTTCATTGTTCTCAGCTTGCTAGATTCAGTTTTACAGGGATTTGGGTGTCTTTTATCTATGCGTGGCATTAGACTGTGCCACTTCAATTAAAAGCTGGCCCTGCTGGCAGGCAGACAAATCCTGCAACTACCCAGGCCCAGAACCAGAATTATCAGTTGACCCACCCAATATCCATCCCATCTGTGATCTGCTGCAGCACATGAAGGGACCAGTCCTGAAGACCCAAAGCTGCAGGATCTCCACAACACAGGGCAACAACAGGATATCCAAGATGAGACCTAGTGAGGGCCCATCATCAATAATGTAGCAGAAACCAGAGGCTTTGAACCAGACCAATGACTTGTTGCATTGAACACTTGCAAGTAGACATACAGATAAAAGGGCTTACTATGTGACTCAATGTGCCACACTATAGCCTCCATGATGAGATTGGTTGACAATTAAAAATCTCTACATAGGCAATCTGAAAGGAAACATGTAGCTTGCTACCACCTTAGCTGCTGTCCCCACATTGGAATGCAGGCAGCCATGGGACTGACAGCTGTTTTTGCTAGATTTGGAAAGGATATACTTTGCCATGTGATCTCACTCCCATCTTGATTAAGAGTGACCACATAGCATAAGCCAACTATCTCCCGCTATCTGTGAGGCCCAAACCAGATGATTCTTTCACTATTTTCAACCATAATAAAAAGCCTTCCCTTTATCAGCCTCAATCCACACACAGTCCCTTCTCTTCCTCTCTAGTCTCTCTGCTTTCTCTTTCTCCCTTCTCAGTGACTGGCTGCTGACCCAGTCAGGGCTGAGGCAGTCCAGGACCAGGACCCTGAATGAAATTGCAATACCCCAGGGGGCATATTTGCTAGGGATCAACTTGTAACTTGTCTTCTGATTGGTCTTCATAAGACCACCCTTAAAGTGGTAAATTCTGAAAAAAGTCTAAGTCATCCAGGACAAACATGAAAAACTGACTCAATTCCTAGACTGTTCACAAAGGCCCTCCTACATATACCAATCTAAATTCCGAGACCCCAGATGGAAAACAACTCCTTATGAGCTACTTCTTTTCCCATAGTTTCCCTGATATTAGGGTCAAATTTAAACTTCTAGAGGAAGGACCCCTGACTCCACAGGCAGAAGACTTAGCAATGGCCTTCAAGGTGTACCATGGACAAGATGAAAAAGCCTGGAAACAAAAATAATTGATGCTATTGAAGACTTTTGACTGGCCTTAGCAATTGACCAGGCTCCCTGGCCTCCCAAAGCCTGAGACCCTCTGGGTCTGTGTCCTGTTTCAAATGCAGTCAGGAGGGTCACTGGGCCTGGGACTGTCTGAACCCTCAGAAACCACCCAGACTGTGACCAAGGACCATCAAGAAAGTCATTGGGTTGTTGACTGCCTCATGTCTCTCATGGCATGGGGACATCAAGCCTAAATGGCCCTTCAGCTGACCTCATAGATCTGGCCATGGATGACTGAGGGAACCTGGGTTCCCTTGGCCCAACCACTGCAATCTGTGACTGGGAACTTGGGGTAGACATCACACTATCAGGGTGATCTATCTCCTTCTGGACACTGGGGCCACATACTTAGTCCTGATGGAGTTTTAGGGACCCACATCTTCTTGTTCCCCTACTGTCAGGGTAGGGTGACAGCTTTACCAGCCTCATCAAACCTCACCAAATCTATCACACAGGCTCACTTCACAACCTCAGGGCACTTAAGTCTCATATCTCATACTCTTAAGAAAGAATCTTCTAGGCCCTTTTTGGGCCACCTGCCACATGGGCATCTTCCTTCCATGCCCTTTGGTCTGACCGCCATGTGGGCATACTCACTGCAATGCCCTTCAGGCTTCCACAATGTGTGCACTTCTACTTACTAAGACACTTGCACCTCTTCAGCTATTTTCTCCTCTACCTGCTCTAACCACTTGTTACTCCCCTTCTACTGGGTAAACATCTTTATGGAGCATTCTGCTTTTTTATTTTATTTTATTTTACTTTTACTATGAAAGCCACACACGTGTTTCAGGAAGCTTCCCCCTCCTCTAAGGGGCCCCCATTAGTGGAAAGGGATGCCTTTCCTCTGTGGTTTGGGACATTTCTCTCTGGCAGTCTCTCAGTCCCTTTGGGAATGCCCTGGATTGAAATTCATGTTACCAGTGACACTTACTCCCTCTGCTCCCCAGTAGCTCCTCACAGCTTCTTCCCGAACTTCTTTACCTTCACCTAGGATCTGCCTACATGTTCCAGGTTCTGCGACCTTTCCTTGCCCCCTTTCCCTCTGAGCACCTATTCTATCTTTCCTAGTGCCCTTCTGGGCCTATGTGTTGTACTCTTTCTTGCCTCACAAAAGGAGTTGCCTCCTGTCTCTCAGCTCCATCCTGAAAATCTCACAGCTTCCCATGCCCTCTTGGGTTTATCTCTTGTCTCTCAGCTTCTGCTTGGAGCTTATAGAAACTCCCTCCAGTGGAGTTCATTTTGCTATCCTTCTTCTCTTCCTCCACTGACTTGGATTTTATTAAAGCTTCACTCTTATTACCAACAGCTTGGCCTCCATACATTTCAATGGCCTAAATTGGCATGCTCAGTTTTCAATGGTGACAACTTCTGCCACTATACAAATAAATGACGTGAAAATCTTTAATTGCTAAACTTGCTCTCTTTTCCTCTACTTCTTCCTAACCACGCCTATCCAGGGTAGCTCTCACATATGGAGAGCTCCCCACCTCTATCCAATAGAGCATCCTAATAGGGTGGAGAGTTACTCTATATTAGGCTGTCAATGGCCAATTCAGTTCCATATAACTCACCTATCCATCTCTCTTTCACTGGGGCTTACCACCCCATGCCTGTAGGGATGCTTGTAGTTGAAAGCCTCTCTCATCCTACCCTGCCTGTGGTTGGAACGAATCTCTTCCACCCAGGTCCCACAGCCACTTGGTCTCAAGTAAACACACAGAGGCTTATTATTATTTATAAACTGTATGGCCTATGGCTGACTTCTTGCTAACTAGCTCTTATAACTTAATCTATTTCTATTAATCTATAAGTTGCCATGTGGCCGTGGCATTACCAGTCTGCTGACATCTTGTTGCTCCTTCTGCAGTGACAGCTGGTATCTCTCCCTCCTCTCCTCTCCTTTCTTCTCTCCATATATCTGCTTGGATTTCCTGCCTGCCTCTAAGCTGCCTTGCCATAGGCCAATACAGCTTTACTTTTTAACCAATCAGAGCAACACGTATTCACAGCAAACAGAAAGATATCCCACAGCAGATACTTATCCCTATAACAACTAAATTGACTTCTAAACACCTGTCCCCTATTCTTGCTTTCTTGATGATCAAACTAGAGATTGCTGTAGACATGGCGACAAACTTATGGAGGCTGCCTTTATTTGTCCTGTAGGAGACATGATGGATATTCAGGAAGGCGGTCTACCTTTTATGCAAAATAACCAATCTTGTATATTCCAATTAATGACCCATTGCACCCTAGATGGGAGATGTGGGTCACTGGTAAACTTTACTATAGCACTTATCACAGCTATCTATCAGGCACAGTCAAAATACAGAGGGATCATATTTCACTCTCTCACACTCTAAGTATAGGAATGGTAGAAACTTCTCAATGGTCTTTACATCCTTAATATCACCTTTATTTTTTAGGTGATATCGATCTCACCTCCCTGTCATATCATCTCTTATTTCAGATATTAATCTCTGAATATCAGTTATTGAATAATGCTCTGTCTGGCCACTTTAGAGAATGCTGATGGTGTGTCCCTCCTGAGTCAAACTCATGACCACAATTTGTGGTCTCACCCATTGTCTTATTAGACTCTCTCACCTTGCCACTCTTTTCTTGCTCTAAGCCAAATATCACTACCACCCCTTATCTCTCCCACATCTCTCTCTTCTGTATCACAGACTGCTTTAACTCCTCAGGAATATGTTTTGTGGGCACACTGAATCCACAGACTGCAATAAGATCTTAACCTTTAGTACTAATATCCAGTCCCTATGCCCAAACATTAACAATGCATTGATTCTCTGTGGCAGTCAAGTTTATCTCTGCCTACCTGCTGGGTAGTCTGAGACTTGCGCCCTGTTGTTCCTTTTTTCTAAAACTAGGGGGTAGTACCTGGTGAAGAGCCCTTTCTGATTCCCATCACAGTGTTTATACTGGCATGGCATGACAAACGAGCACTTCAGGTCTCACTCTTTGTCGCAATCCTGAATATAACTGCTGGCGTTGTCACTGGAGCGGTGGGACTGATTACTTCCCTAGGTATTTACCAGCAGTTTTGCTCAGTTCACCCAGGATCTCTGATGGGTGACTCAGACCATCCTTATCTTCCAGGGCCAAATAGACTCACTGGCTACCATAAGTGCTAAAAAAATTGGTATAAGATGAATTGCTAAACGTTCTTATTAATAAAAAACCCAGAGCCAGGTATTAGGGTGAACACTGAAAGATCAGAGAAGCAGAACAAACCACAACCAACCTCACCTTGCCAACTCCTCAGCTGATTTTGTTTCCTCAGACTGAAAGCTTCTGAGTCCTCACCAGCATGGATCTCAGCTGAACTACTCAAAAGCCTCTAGTTCCTGGTCCTCACACATTATACACCTTTCTGCTTCCTGCCATCACTTCTTGGGATTAAAGGCATGTGTGTTTCCCAAGCAAAGGCGTGAGATCTCAAGTGTCAGGATTAAAGGTTTGTGTCACCATGCCGGGCTCTGTTCCCAGTGTGGCCTTGAACTCACAGAGATCCAGATTGATCTCTGCCTCCTGAGTGATAGGATTAAAGGCATGTGTGCCACCACTGTCTGGCCTCTATGTCTAATCTAGTGGCTGTTCTGTTCTCTGACCCCCAGATAAATTTATTGGGGTGTACAATATATCAGCCACAAATTGGTGAGAATTAGATTTACTAACAACAGAAAGAGATGGCCATTGTCTCTTTCTTGGGGAGGAACATTGCTTGTATATCAACCAGTCAGGTATAGTAAAAGACAAGATCTGACAACTGCAGATGGAGCTACAAAACTCTAAGAAACAACTTGAGGCCAATGGTTCATCGACAGTCTAATATGGAACTGGATGTTAACCTTCTTTACCTCCTTTCTCCTCCTTTTCTTACTCCTACTAGTCAAACCCTGCCTTATAAACTTCTTGTCTAAATTTTTTTCATCAACAGACTCAAAAGATTTCTAAACAGACATTTAATCAGTTGCTATTACAGAATTACCAGGCCCTAGCTACAGAGCCAGAGGCGTGTGACACCTTGTGGAACTTGTAAGTGGAGTATAGAAGAGCTGCTCTATCCTCTAGCTGAAATTGGAGTGTGAACTTCTCAAAATTCTTCATACAAAGACCTTTAGTCTTGGATTTACTAATGGCTTCTATTAGTAAATTATACTCTTTAGTTTTTTTTAAAATTCATATTATTTTTTAAACTGATTGTATAAAATGGCATTGGTTTGTTGTGATTTCTTAAAAGGGAGTACAGAAATCACTACCAAGTCCACACACAATAAGAGCCTTCGTTTGGTAGGAAATTCTATCTACAAATTTAGAGTTATTCTGATGATTGCATCTTTTCAGAGCAGGGGATGAATGGCTACTTCTCAGTAGCTAGGAGACATATAAGTAAGCATACAAGGGTTGTGGTGTAACACCGAGAAGGGAGCTTCAAAAGGAGGCTCCGATTCTGAAAGGCTAAGTAAACGGGGTTTCAGAAAATCATGGTTAATAAAGGAAGTGTGAGTGAACATCTAGGCAAAAACATACAATAATACAGCCCTGAATGCTAGGAGAATCTTGTCAGAAAAGTCTGGCTCAGAGAGGAAACTGTAGAAAATACAGGAAAAAAAACACAGTCTCAGATAGAATCAGTTATGGTCGGGGAAAGAAACTCTTTTTCTTTACCTCTTTTCTCATTAATACTTTCTCTCCTGTTCGCCCCACAGTAAGCTGTGTTGGTCAAGTGAGAGAGGAGAAGAATAAAAATCCGTGCAGAGAATAGAAAATAGAAATTACCTGCTCAGCTTTTACTTCTGTTAGAAGGGAAAAGATGCGATTTGTAATGAAGTCTTCAAATGAATGAAAATGCAGAAAATCAGAAGAGTTGAAGAGTGTGTTAAAATTTATTCTTAGGAAAGAAAATAGCACCAAACAGAACAGCAGAATGTGAGGGTCAAGGGAATACATTTAATAACACACTGTACCTCAAGATTCACAGTTTAAGAAATATTCCTATAAAAACACTAGAAAGCAAAACATCATTAACAATTTTTGTCCATTATTTGAATAGAATTTCTAAACGGTCAATCATCTAACATACTGTTTCTTATCTATTTCACAGGGAAGCATTCTCTTATTCTAAAGAATCAAATTTGCTTAAACTGAAGCATCTTCCTAGGGTAGATTTGGGGTGATGAGACATTGAAATGTCAACTAGCTTTGAAATTGCATTGATTCAGATGTAAATGGCATCATCATTTACTATTTTGCATTAGTATCTGCCAGGCCCTAA
Organism: Peromyscus nudipes; assembly: GCA_902168325.1. Taxonomy (NCBI): domain Eukaryota; kingdom Metazoa; phylum Chordata; class Mammalia; order Rodentia; family Cricetidae; genus Peromyscus; species Peromyscus nudipes. Next base: position 10,942 of record CABHPH010153001.1, on the reverse strand, counting down.
GTCTAGCTATTTTGTATAAAACTATTAGTGATTCATTATGAATAAGTAGGCAAATGATTAAAATAATGAAGGAAAATATATCTAAGGTTTGAGAAAGGCATGTAAGTACCCTTTCAAGGTAGAGGTGTTTTATTCATATTGAAGTATATATATGACCTAAACTTCTCATGATCTGAACTACAGAAAACAACACAGAATGACAGTTGTATTTTATTTTTAATTCACAGGAATTCTTTGACTTGAGTCTATTCAGTGCATGTAATATAACTAATTTAACACTGTGACCCTTTTCTTCTTTCCTGAAAATAATGTGAAATTTTGCTGCTGAGCAGGGATATGGGAAGTATGAGAAACTCCTTCCAGAATCCAGAATAGGTTATCACTGGAGAAAACGTAAGGTTCTCCTGTGAAGGACAGTTTGTTGTTTATGTTAGCCAATGGCTCCCCGACTTGCTTCTGGACATGTGACAAAGGATATGCACAAGGGGACAACAGTACAAAACCTCACTCCAAAGGTTACAAAAGGAAATCAATGTCAGGATTGAAGGAGAGATGCTACCTCTGTGTCTAGAAATATTTAACAGACATATATTTTTATCAATATCCTATTTTTGAAGCCTCTGGAAATAGTGCTAAGACTGGATTTTTGTCAAAATACAATAAATATAATATTTTCAGTTAATAAGATGAGCAGTGTTCACCTTGACTGCCTACTCTCTACATGACTGGTTTTCATTTCAGTTTGAATAATTTTAGATACAGGAAAGTTGAAAGCTGTAGGTTTTTGTTATTAAAATTTGTGATTTTATATTTGAAGTAAATATGTATGTAAAGAAAGCCCCCCCCCAAAAAAAACCCACTAACTAATCTAACATTGGGTTTAATGGAAACTGTCAAATGGTAAGGAGAGTGCACATGAGAGAAAATAAATGCATGCATCAATGCAGGCTGTAGGATTCACACCAGTATTTTCATACAACGGCTAGCATGCATAACAGACGCTGGCAGCCATGGTGCTCACTCAGGCTGGCCTATTATTAGCTGGGGATGGCAGGTGTGTGACAGGTTCAGCCTGATCACAAGGATTACATTTAAATATAAAGGCACATTTCAATTCTTCTGAGAGATGCAGTGTGGCAGCTGGAGTGCTGAGCTTGAACTACATGGTGAGGAAGATGCCGAGAAATAGGAGACTCTTGGCAATTAATCACACACGTCAAGAACAGTCAAAAAATCTCTGCTGCATTTGACAAAATAGAGGACTCTGTGTGGCCCTGAAAGACAGGACTTCCAAGTCCTTCTATTACTGTTGACTGCTTGTGGCTCTGAAAGTAGAGAATAAACAATGATAAAGCAATGGCATGAGCATAAGGTAATTCACAGTATCTAAAATAACATTACTGATTTTCCTTGAAAAATTAAAAAGAGTAATAGACAATTTTTTCAACATGATAGCAAATAGTATACTTTTGTTTCCATGGGTGTTCTATTTTATTTTTTTCCAGTTATTTTATCATGGTCCACCATGGTTTCCACCATGCCTCCCTCTCCAGCTTTTGCTTCTATGCCTTTTTACCACTTATTCCCCACTCTCTCCATTCCTAACACGAGATGTTTGTAATGTTACCAGATTTGTTTATGACTAAATTTCTCTCCAACCGTCTTTTACTTCTAGCTGCCAGTTTTTACTCATCTACTTGGTCTTTTTTAGACTGAAAGTTTGGTGTGCTACAATGAAAACCTGGGTTTTGGTTTATGACCACTGGTGAAATAAAGAAAAGGCTATTTATTGGCATAGCCAATCTGTCCTTTGATTGGATTTCAGGCCTGCTCTGCAGGAGGAAATTTATCCCTGGCATTGCAAATGTGATCAAGACATACAGCTAGGGAAACCAAAGGCCCTGGGGAGAAAATATTGATATTGTTTTCCAGAAGGGTCATGCTGTCAAACCCACTTCTGAATTCTTATTCTTATATTGATTGAGTTGTGTTGATCTCAACCCTAGACAGAGACACTTCTTTTTGAATATGGTAGTGGTTAATGCAGAAAGTCAAAACTGTTCAATATACTGAGAATAAGTGACTGTGAGTGGATGGAGCACCCATATTACTTCTGTATGTGTTCCCACCCTTAAATCCCAGGGAACTTCATGGAAAATATGCAGAAATAATGTAAGAGCCTGAGGATGGCAAGGGGCATTATGGAAGTCTTGCCTTTGGAGATGCCATGTCTGTTACACACAGGAGCTCGAAGCACCTATGGCCACTTGCACAAGACCTCCCCAAGATTAAGAATGTTAAAATTTTGAGCAGGGGAAAGGGAGGAGATCCTAAGTCTTACCCCTATTTGAGGAGCTTGAAGTAGCTGATGGTTGCTGAAGAAGAAATGTCCACTTCTCTTTGGGAAAGGACATCAATCGGTAGGCTGTCTATGGCTGAGTGAGTGATCCTATACTCGTGGATATGTGGGCAGCACTAGTTGGACTCAGTAGTCTTTGTGGTTTGTTTGTTTTAAGATATGAAGCTTTTGATTCAAATATAGAGGGAGTTAGTAGGGGAATGGATATGACTTAGACATTATGAAATGAAAATAAACCTCAAAAATGAAATAATCAAAATGATACATTTTGAAATAAAAGGAAAAAAATAAAACAAAGATATAAGTTTTGGCATTAGAATAGAATATTTAAAAGAGAATCTACATCATCAACCAGTGTTTTAAATAAAATAATGTATTTTGTACACATTGTATACATAGTCTTGGTGAAAGTGGTCTACCACATTAAACTGTCTTTAGATTGAGCCTTCATAAAGTTGGCTCCAGACTCCCTTGTTTTAAGTTTTTTGAGAGTAATGAAAGCAAAATACATTTGTAAGTCAAACAGTTATTAATAAAAAAGAAAGTCATTTTAAATGAATTATTTTGGATACACATGACCTTACTATTTGTTAAAAATGAAAGCACATATACATAAATTAGGTGAATGTATTTATTTTATTTTACATAAAGAATTAAATCTTGGTATCTTGGTTGAGTATTTGATACTACAATATATAGTGTAGCTTTGGAGTTGATCAATATTTTGGTAATTGTCAATGCTGAGAAAGCTGTTTTGCATAAATATATAGTACAAAGTGGTAAAAGGATTTCAGAAATTGTTGGAAAGTCTATCTTAACCTCAATCCAAAATATATCATTGTATTTTAATGCAATTACATTCAACAATTCAGTTTTAAAAAGTGAGTATTATAGAACAAAATAATTCAGAGGTATAGTAATTCGATATTTATATAGTGAGTAGTGATAGTAGAAAAATAATAATTTATCTTTTATAATTAAATCATTATGTTTATATGAAACAGAAAATTTATATATATATATTATAGATACATGAAATAAATACAATTATAGTTGCATATAATTGTTTCCAGTCTGAGCAGTTTTCGGGCAGCATTGGTTGATGTTACATGGAGTGACAGCACTCAGTGCAGTGTGCCTTTTCTTTGCTGTGATAAAATACCATAGCCAAGGCAACTTGTCAAAAAAAGTGTTTCATTTTGGGCTTATAGTTTCAGAGAGTCAGAATTCATGATGATAGAGTGAAGGCATGGCAGGAACACCTGAAAGCTTATGTCAATTTCAGTCTATGAGATGGAGGCAGATAGAGAGAGACACATACTGGGAGTGGAACAAGGCTTTTGAAACTACCTGACCCCAGTGACACACTTTCCTCAAAAAGGCCTCCCCTCCTAATCCTTCCCAAACAGTTCAGTGAACTGGGGACCCCTTATTCAAGTATATGTGTAAGGGGAAATTCTCATTCAAACTAATACATTCTACTCATCATCTCCCTCTAGGTTTGTGGTCATAGAATAATTTAAAATGTGTTTATTCCAATTTCAAAAATCCCCATAGTCTTTCACAGACTCAACACGGTTAAAAGTCCAAAGCTTCTTCTAAGACTCAAAACAGTCTTTTTAACTGTAATATTCTGTAAAATCAAATATAAAAGAGAAATTTGATACTACTTACATTCAGTGGCACAGAATATGTATTACTATCCCAAAAGAGAGGGAAGAATATCCTGATTCAAGCAGATCTGGAACCCAGCAGGGCATATCTAAATCCTGTAGTTCCATGTTTGATTTCAGAAGGTTTAGATGGTTTATTCCCTCTTACAGTTTTGATTCCTGCAACATATTCTTCTCTCCTAAGCTGGTTCTACCCCCCAACCCCACCCCCATCTGCAGTTCTCCTTGGCAGATGTCTCATGGCTCTAGCCCTTCCAACATCTTGGGATCTTCAGTGCAATCCAGACTTTGCTTTCCTAGCTTCACACAATGGCTTCTCAGGATCTCAATGAGGAAACTCTCTTGCAGCATGCCAGGCCTCAGTAGTTCTCCTTAACAAAAGATGAAGACTATACAACCCCGGACTTACATGTCATTTATGACTCTAATCTAGAACAGCATAGACGACACTGCCTGCTTGGGATGGAACCTGGTCACACTGATTAACATTTTTATAAGCTTTCCTTCATTGTCTCTTTTTGGGAACATTAAATTCCCCAGGCCTTTATATTTTACAAGTTGGAAGCTTAGTTCTGTTGGGTCTTGCCCTCAGAGTACCCCTTCTTTTATTCTGTTTTGGGACAGACGTTTGTTTAGTCTTCTCATCTCTTTCAGCACAAGCTTTGGCTTTATCATTAAAATTTCTGGTGACATTATTTGCTTCATATTATACATTTTGGGTTTATATTTGATCCATTTGCTCTTTTTCATTGTAGACCTATATGAGGGATTACTAATAATCATGAGACAGAGTGCATATTAGGCTTTAGTTAAATCCTCTGTGCTAAAGGAAAGCCCATTCTTTTTCAATTTAGCTTCAGCTGAGTTTTTAGGACACAGGCAAAAAGCAGATACATTCTTTGCCAAAATATTTTGAGTGGTCTCCAAACTAGTTGTTAATATGGTTTCCCTCTGAAACCTGCTGAGCTGGGCACTGATCTTGAGTCTCCCAAGTTCCTATGAGGATGGCCCATTAAGCCTTGTTTTCCTAAAACAAAATCCCAAAGTTTCCATATACTTCTAAAAAAAAGATCACTGTAATTCTGTCACAGCAATAACCCACTCTGACACCAACTTCTGCTTTAGTTACTCGTCTATTGGTTTGATAAAACACCATGACAGATATAAATTATTTTAAAAATGTGTTTAAGTTGGGGCTTATAGCTTCAGTGGGTTAGAATCCATGGTGGCCTATCAAAGGCATGGCGGTACTCTCAGTGCAAGATCCAACAAAGCTAAGCTTCCAACTTGTGGTAACGAAAGGCCTGAGGGACTTAATGCTCCCAAAAAGAAACAACAAGAGAAAGCTTATGAAAATGTTAGTCTAGGGAACAAGAATCTCTCCCAAACAGGCAGCTGAAGGTAGTAATATCATGCAGCTGTTGAGCACTTACATCTTAATTCACAAGCTGGAGAGTGAGTGAAAGAGAGAAGGAGGGAAGGAGGGAGGGAGAGAGGGAGGGAGGGAGAGAGGGAGGAAGGGAGGGAGGGAGGAAGAGAGGGAAGGAAGAAGGAGAGATTCAAAATATCATGAGTATTTTAAAACCTTAAAGCCTTCCCCTAGTGACACACCTCCTCAATGAATCCTCCCCAAACAGTTTTACAAACTGAGGACCATGTATTCAAACATACGATGAACCTATGGGTACCATTGTTATTCAAACCAACACAGTGTATATGCTGCATGTTCAGAACCAAATCTGCACTAGAGCCATATCAGAAAACATAGACAAGTGGTGACAGAAAATTCTTAAGTATTATATTTGATTTTGAGTATGTTTTTGATACTTGTTCATTCAGAAGGCTTTTTACAACCCACATATTCAGTTCATGATACTGTGCAATGCTGTGACTCACTGATTAAGTAATTATAATCTAGGTAAAAGAAAAAGGATTTGAAATAATTAAGAAGACCTCAACCCTCATGCTCAATTCTAGATAAAAAAAACAAGAACAAAAACTACTTTCATGGTGATGTATACCACATTAAGGATGCTCTCAAGTCTATCCCACTCTGCTTCCTTTATTAAGCACGTGGGAAGCAGCTTCACTTCATACCCTGTCTATCTCCTGTCCCACCCACAGGAGATAATTTGCTCATCCCAGAGAAACATGAACTTTCCAAAAAATGTTCCTCTTTTTACACATTGCTCCACTGCCTGAAAATTTCTTCCATTTCTTGTCCAGTTGGTAGATTGCTATTATTCCTTCATGGCTGTTTGTAACTCACTGATGAAGATGTAACATCACCAGGGTAAGAATAGTTTCTGTGCATGGAACATCCATCAATTATTCTGTTCTTGGCCTTCAGTGTTCTTGCTCCTGATGAACTTCATCTGGAATGTGTATTCCATGGTTTGTATTTCATTCCTTATTTTATCTACAACTTTTTTTCTTGGTATATTTTAATCATTTGTTTACATTCCATGAATGTAAGAAATAGCACCTTAAATCAGTAGGTGATGTTACATTTAAATTGTGTACTACTTGATCCATGTTTCTTTAAATTTTATTTTCTTTCATTTCTAACCACAATGACATGCCCCATTCATTATCCTTCCAATTTTCCCCACATAAGATCAAAGGAAAACACATATTCCTTAATTGCAGATAAACTGTCTTCTTTTAGCAGGGATTATAATTACTTCTATGCTGAGCAACTTCCTGAGAAAGGAGACACTGTGAAATGCTGATTTGAACTTTGACCTCTGGATAGTTATTTCCTCCAAACATGTTTTCTGTTAATGGAAAATAAACTTGGAAAAATAGATTCTGGTTAGCTCTAAAAGTGTTTCAGAGCATTAAACATAGATGATTTTTCAAGGAATATCCATACTATCTCAGATTTTCTTAACCTCTGTCCTCAGTTGTCATTTCTTCCTCAGTAGAAATACAATAATAATATTTATTGGCAGGGGGAAATAATGAATTCTGTGGTTATAGTTGACCAACTATTATCATAAGTTTCTTTTATTGGCCTGGAAAAATTCTTATTAATTTAGGAACACTGAATATTCTTGCTTTCATCTATAAACAGTTGCAGAAGACTAGCCTACATCAGACTGAAGCACTCTAGATGAAGGAGGACCAGCTCTGAATATGTTGTATGACAGACTTTTCCTGGTGAGATATGAAACACACATCTACACCCACATCTACATCCCCAACATCTACACACATATACATATACATAATCATTAACCACTGCTGTGGGATGGTCTGTATGCCAAATGTGTTGATCTGATTGGTCAATAAATAAAACACTGATTGGCGAGTGGTCAGGCAGGAAGTATAGGTGGGACTAACAGAGAGGAGAATTGAGAGAACAGGTAGGTGGAGAGAGACACTGCCAGCCGCAGCCATGACAAGCAGCATGTGAAGATGCCAGTAAGCCATGAGCCATGTGGCAAGGTATAGATTTATAGAAATGGATTAATTTAAGATATAAGAACAGTTAGCAAGAAGCCTGCCATGGCCATACAGTTTGTAAGCAATATAAGTCTCTGTGTTTACTTGGTTGGGTCTGAGCGGCTGTGGGACTGGTGGGTGAGAGAGATTTGTCCTGACTGTGGGCTAGGCAGGAAAACTCTAGCTACAAACCACGGAGAAGGGGTCTTTGACAGCCTAAAGTAATGACTCCAACCAATGTCCAATTTGGTAAACCAATGGGTCTTTTATTGAGGTTACTAACAGGAATATAGGTGAGGGTTATATGCAAAGAGCAGAGATAGTTCAAACACAGCTGCATCCCTAGAAAGTCTACCTCAATATGGGTGACAACTCCTGAAAAGTGTAACCATGCAACTTACATGTAGCTCCAAGTTCCAAACATCTCTTTCATCAATTTGGCTGCGCAGAGAGAGTCTCCAAGCCCAGCAATTGTTTACTCTCTTTTACATGGTTGAAAGGGATCCTCAAGAATTCATCTGAGAAATACTCCTGACAGTGAAGACTGAGGATCTTTCTGCTTGAGATGTCTTCTCACTGGGAGGAGACAGGGATCAATTCATTAGAAAATGAAGAGAGGGTGCAGAAAGAAACTGAACCTCTAACACAAATTGAATTCCTTGGTTCACTTTCTAAGAATATGGAAAACTTAGGTTTGTAGGGAAAAATAAAAGAACAGAATTTACATGACCTCAACACCTGGATCAGCTTTCTTTAATGGCAGAGCAGTGACATGTTCAGATCTGGCTGTACCATGATCAGGACAACAAACACAGAAACACAAGGGCCAGAGGAGAGAGGAACACAGACAGCATGCTTTAAGCTGCAGATTTTGTGGCTAAGGCTAGGAAAGGAGTAGAGGGTTGAATGGGGGCAGAATAGGGATGTAGCTGGAGTTATCTCCAGTCCCACTCCGCTGACAGCACAACTACGCCCTACGCCCAGGGCACACTGGGGACTTTCTGTCCCAGATGGGCCCATGGTGCACCCTCGGTGGACTGGATAGGCCTCGGGATCCCACCTCGGGCCCCCAGGCAGGGCCCTTCACTTTCATTGCACCATGGTGGCTTTCAGATGAGCCCCTGACTTGCGCACGCATTAGACTCCTTGGTCTGTGTTTCGAGATAGGTCTGGTGGGTGACCACCATCACCACTGAACCCATGCACTTGGCTTTTCCCTCATGGGTGCATGACCAGACAACCCCCAGTCACTCAGACCTAAGTAAACACACAGAGACTTATATTACTTATCAACTGTATTGCTGTGGCAGGCTTCTTGCTATCTAGTTCTTACATTTTAAATTAACCCATTTCTATTAATCTATAAGTTGCCATGTAGCTTGTGGCTTACTGGTACTTTACATCTTACTTCTCATGGCAGAGGCTGGCAGCGTTTCCTGACTCAGCCTTCCTAACCCCAGAATTCTCCTCTCTGCTTGTCCCACCTATACTATACTTCCTGCCTGGCTACTGGCCAATTGGCATTTTATTTATCAACCAAACCAGAGCAACACATTCACAGCATACAGAGTGATCGGTATCCACAGCATAGGGAAGTTAACTCTTTTCCTTGGATAAGCAATTTTCTGAGACATCAGGGTTTGCTTTTCTCTCTTTGCTGGGGTTAAGAGTGAACTGCTCTTCTTCTGTAGTCCCCAAATAGCTGGTTTCCTGGAACTTAGATTTCAGCTTCAGAGCCTTGGTTTTGGTGAGAGGTTAGGTTTGTGTGGTAGGGTTTTTTTTTATACTTAGCTTCTACAAATTTAAAATGTTGATATAGGTAGGTGTTGATATAAGTATTTAGAATTTTGTTGTTGACAATATTTTTAAATATTTTGTTTCTCTTTAAAAAGATGTTGTTGTCATGGAAAGATATGAAAAATCATTTCCTGGACATCAAATAGATCCTGAGCAATGTTAAATATACTACATGGGACTTTTGTTGGTCTAACTTTCTGTAATTTGACTTCATGTTCTTAAACTTCAAAGGTCAAGTCTTTGGGATGTTGGAGGTTTTAAGAGTGAAAATGGCATGATAATTATATTTTTACACAATAAACTTTCTAACATGTACATTAAAATATTTTTAATATGGTGTTTATATTTTAAACAAAACAAAATAATGACAATACTTCATGCCTTTTGTAGATTTGATGGGAAATGTCCACTATAGGCTCATGTATTTGAACAGTTGGTCCCCAGCAGGAATTTTTGTTTTATGGAACCTTTCAGATGATGACGAGTCTTGTTAGAGGAAGTGTTTTACTGGGGGATGGGCTTTGAGACTTTATAACTGCATCTCCACCCTGTGCTTCTACTCTCTACATACTGTGGACAGAAGACATTTTCATCCAGTTTCCCACACCCGCCTCTACTCCATGTCATACTATGCAGGCCCTATGATTATGAACTCTACTGCACTGGAACTGCAAGGTCAACCAAACTTAAATTACTTCTGGTTAATACTTAGCCTCTATCACATTCAAGACAAATAAATCTATAGTAATTTAGAAAATGTGTTTGACACAGGTATAAAATATTGACCAATAGAACATTATATGAAAACTGGCAGCACACAAATATGTAGTGACTTCATGTAATATACTTTTCCTTTAAACGCAGCAAGGGAAATGACCTTTAATACTGATTGAAGTCTTTATATATTTTAGAGATCAGACCTCTGTCAGATGTGGGGCTGGTGAAGATCTTTTCCCATTCTGCAGGCTGTTGCTTTGTCGTATTGACAGTGTCCTTTGCCTTACAGAAGCTTTTCAGTTTCATGAGGTCCCATTTGTTAATTGTCGATCTTAGTGTCTATGCTACTGGTGTTCTATTCAGGAAGTGGTCTCCTGTGCCAACATGATCAAGGCTACTTCCTACTTTCTTTTCTATCAGGTTCAGTGTAACTGGATTTATGTTGGTCTTTGATCCACTGGGACTTGAGTTTTTATTGTATAGAATTATTTTAGCTATCCTGGGATTTTTGCTTTTCCACATGAAATTAAGTATTTTTCTTTCAAGGTATGTAAAGAATTGTGTTGGAATTTTATTTTATTTTATTTTATTTATTTTTTTTTGGTTTTTCGAGACAGGGTTTCTCTGTGTAGCTTTGCGCCTTTCCTGGAACTCACTTGGTAGCCCAGGCTGGCCTCGAACTCACAGAGATCCGCCTGGCTCTGCCTCCCGAGTGCTGAGATTAAAGGCATGCGCCACCACCGCCCAGCGTGTTGGAATTTTAATGGGGATTGAGTTGAATCTATAGATTGCTTTTGGTAAGATGGTCATTGTTTCTATGTTAATCCTAATGATTATGGGAAATCTTTCCATTTTCTGCTATCTTCTCCAATTTTTTTCAAAGACTTGAAGTTCTTGTCATACAGATCTTTCATTTGCTTGGTTAGAGTTACCCCAAGATATTTTATAT
>CABHPH010153000.1:0-26810 GCA_902168325.1 Peromyscus nudipes | reverse complement strand
GTGTGTGTGTGTGTGTGTGTGTGTGTGTGTGTGTGTGTGTATCACAACATTTAAAAAATAGAGACCATGAATTTGAGCAGGGGGAGGGAGGGAGGCAGGGGAAGAGTTGGGGGAAGGAAAGGGGAAAATAATGCAATTATATTTTAATTAAATGTAAAAAAAAATCAACCCTCCTCCCCCACAAGTCAGTAGATCCAGTCTTAAAACTACAAAGTAATTGGTTTGTCTTGCCTGCCCTTCTGCCCTGTTCTGGACCATGAGGGAACTGTAGAAGAGGAGTATCAATCTTCCTGATCCACAGACAGAGAGGTCTCAACAGGAAGTCTTTCTGTTTACTGGGAACTGGCCCCAAACGCTGCCTCCCACACCTCCACAGTCTGTTATTTTCTCCACCTTAAGTAGAAAACTGCAGATCACAGGCAACTTTAGAGGCCATAGGATGGAACACATCACAAATTCTACCCAGCATGTCGGAAACATGGCAAAGAGTTCAAGGTGTTACACAGGCCAGGTTGCTGTCCCAGCCGTGAGGACACTGGTGTGGCAAGTCACAGACGGGCAGAATTCACGAGTTATGTGGACCTTGAACTTGTAAGCAAGGTTGTATATATTTTTAAACTCAATAAATATTTATGGAATAAATGCAGAAGGAAAATAATCATATTAAACATCCCTCAAATAGAGACCCTGCAATTTCCATTTGGCATCTGAGGGAGCCACAAGGACTGAACAGAAGATAAAGACGAAAGAGTATGAATTTACATCTAAAAAGTAGCTTAGGCTTTGAGCAACGACTTGAACGTTTGGGGATCAGAGACCTTTTTGAGAATCGAATGGAGGATTTGGACTCCTTCCCTCGGTGTGTGTGGTGGTGGGACCCGGGGTGGCAAAGCTTGAGTGCTTACTGCTTCCAAATGCTGACTCATTAGGTCTGTTGTACATGGTAGAGAAGAACAACAGAAATGCCTGCAGGGCCAGAGGAAGGTGTAAGGATGAATGCAGGTTTGGAAGCATGCTGCCCGCTGGCCCCGTGTGCACCTCAATGAGAGGAGCAAAAGGGGATATCACACAAACAACGCTGGTAATGCCACACGGCTACATCTGAGCCTTTTCAAAGACAGGTGCGATATCACAGGCAAACGTAAAGGCAAGGCTTTTGAGAGCCAGCATGGTTCTGAGTTCAGATCTTGGCTCTGATGTTTCCTAGCAGCATAACTGTGAGTGAGGTCCTCATCATGCTGTCTTTTAATGTCGTTTGCAACACCATTAGCAGTAGTCACATCACAGAGTGCACACACAGTCTAAAACAGCACATGGCCTGTAATACACCCAGGAACATTGAGCACTTGGCACCGTATCTTATGTTGGGAACTGTGATTTCTCTGTGCCCTGTCACTGCCGACATGGATGCTGGGTTCATTCACTCGTCCAGTTCTCCTCCTTGAATTGTCTTATTATTCTTGTTTTTATTTTTCCGAAGTTTGCTCAAAGCCATAGCTTCAGGACAAAGCAGTGTGAAGTTGATCATGCGAGTGGGCTTGTGGTGGAGGCATATCTTCACCCACTACTAGACATGCATCACTTGCTTGCTAGGTACTTAGCACTAGCCTTTTAAGACACTGGCAAGGAGCTCCCACCTTAAGTGGAGAGCTATTGTTTGAAGTGTATGTTCAGGTGATGGACTCTCCACAGAGTAAAGATTTAGAGGCATTTACCCAAGCGAGGATAGTGTCAGCAGGTAAAGTGAATGCACAAAATACCAGTCCCAGGCTCTGAGATGGCTGCCCAACAAATATGCAGGAGCCACTATAAAATAAAATCCCAAGGTTCTTTGTTCACAGAGCATCAGGGATTTTTAAGACAGCAATAGCAGAGTGTAACGCCAAGCATGAGACATGTCTGTGCGTGTGAAGGACTTGTGTTACTGCATGTGCTGTAGACCGTGGAGCTGGCCGTGCCTTGAAGGACCAGAGAACTCAGAGATTACTGTCTATGGTACAATGACACTGTCCAGACTGCTGGCTAAACCGCTCCTATCCCTGTCTTTGTGTGCTCTCATACTTTTCCTTCTAATTTAAACGTTTCTACTGCTCTGAGAAAACCTACATAAATCTTATTCTTCAAATCCAGGCTCAGCTCCAGCTTAGAGAAAACACGATAGAATGAAGAGCCCAGACTCAAAATTCAACGGGCAAGGGTCAGGCCTGCTTTCTAACTGCACTGAATACCAGGTAATGCTCTTCCTTTCTCTGTACTGAGCCAGTGAGCAGCCGATTGGAAAACCCTCACGAAAATGGCAGGAGAATCATCAGGCTTCACAAATACAGGAGGAGCTTGAAACACTCATGTCCCACATTGACACAAAACTTGAAAAAAAATGACTCTCAATAAAGCTTCCTTCGCTTTTACAGGCTGCAAATGGGACTTACTGAATGCCCACTAACATACATGCGCGCGCTCTCTCTCCTCTCTCTCTCTCCTCTCTCTCTCTCTCTCTCTCTCTCTCACACACACACACACACACACACACACACACAGAGAGAGAGAGAGAGAGAGAGAGAGAGAGAGAGAGAGAGAGAAACCCCCAACAGCCCCTGTCCAACACAAACATGTGCATGCAGACATGTCTATTCCCATGACAGTCTCCTAATTAGCTTTGGCTTATGTGAATCTGCTTTCTTGTTCTTCTTCTGGTTCTGGAGTCTATCTTTATGAATCCCAATTCATTCTCTTCACTAAATTAGCATTATCTTTCCAAATTACAGACCTGGTTTTCTGTCACTCTAATTTGAAACATTGCCTGTAACAGTTTCCTAAACCCAAAGACACACAATTACCAGTGTCTTTGTATAGGAAAAGAGGTACAAAATTTGACCCCCAAACCATACAACACAAAACAACCACCCACATGATCTTAGTTAAGCTTTCTCTTGCTGTGAAAAAACACCATGATCAAAAACAACTTGCAAAGGAAAGGGTTTATTCCATCTTACACTTCAGGTCATGCTCCATCATGGAGGAAAGTCAGGACAGAAACCCAATGCAGGGACCTGGACATGGGAACAGAAGCACAGGCAGCAGAAGCTCCCTGCTTACTGGTATGCTTTCCAGGGCTTGCTCAGTTTGACTTCTTATACACCACATGACAATCTTCCCAGAGGTGGCAGTAGCCAAAATGGTCTGGGCCCTTCCACATCAATCATCAATCAAGACGATGCTCTATAGACTTATCCACAGAACAATCTGGTGGAGACATTTTCTCAGTTGAGGTTCCATCTTCTCAGATGACACAAGCCTATGTTAGGCTGACAGAAAACAACAAAACAAACCACCACCACCAGGGTACTGTGATGCAACCTTCTGCTGGAGGTTTCCAGTGCATGTCAAAAGATAGAACTCCTGTCATGAGGAAGTCAGTTCAGCTCTTTCCAAGTTGGAATTCCCTGTAATAAGTTGATTCTACTTACTTTCTACAGAGAAATACTGCCAGTTGCAGGCCTGGAAGTTGTAAGGCTCCTGGGTGTGTCTTGTGAGCCTCTGTAATCAATCTCCTTCCCAGAACCTCTGACTTTTTATGCCACCTCCTCCCCAAGTCTTCTGCTCCAGAACCAGTGGACAATTTCCAGTTTCTTGAAGAACTTTGAGCCTTACACTACCATGCTCACTGTCAACATCTTCCTATCTCTCACCCCTTCACTTATTCCCTAGCAATGTGTCATTTGTCCCTTAAGGCCTTGATCAATCATCTTGTAAAAACATCACATTGTCACTAACTGCTTCCTATCCTATTTCCAACAGTTGATTACTTCTTTGGAATTTGGTATAGAAAATAATTATGATATTTGTTAATCAATTTTGGGGTCACAGGTGCTCAGTAGTATATTGTAGTGTAGACAACCCTTCCAAAGGGCTAAAGTAGCTTACTTGGAAAGAAATAAACAAATCAGGTACTCATTTCTCTTGCTGTCTTTTGGGTGCTGTCCACTTTGCCTTAGTTGTCCAGTCCAGAAGCTCAGTGAACATTCCTAACATTGCCCTTTCTCCACATCCACAGTTGCAAAGACCCACCCAGCCCTTTGAAAAGGTCTACAACTGTCCACTCATGTAGCCAGTAACTCAGCTCAGGCCGCTGCCACTTCTCAGCATGCTTCCTCTTGTGGACCCTTAGCACATTTTCCGTTCTCTATGCATCATCCCCTAAAGTGTAAATCTGATTGCTCCTGTTACCTTCCAACAACCCCTAAATGCGTCCCATAACTCTTTGTGAAAGATAAATCCAAGGAACCATAAGACAGCTCCACAGACCTGTAAGAGCTGCTGAGTGCTTTTCTATTCTCATTTACATGAGTTAAGGTTTCACAGTCTACACTGGGAGCCTTGAGGAGCCCATGGGAGTTTCCCAGGATTGTTGGGCATTTGTGTGTATTTTATTTCTCTTGACATTCTCTTCTTATGGACAATTCTGAGCTTCTAAACATTGATGGAGGATGGTGTTCTTCTGCTGTGAGCTTATACATCTGGGTATCATCTCCTTTGTGAGTTTTTGGGTCAGCTCTGTGTCTTACTCATGGTTGGCTCTGTGCCTAACAAAGTACTGACTACAGAACCAACATCGACTTGTTGGCTTGAATGAATCGTTTTGCATTTGTCTGGTGACTGAATCAAAGAATGAGTAAATGGATGAAAGAAAGAGACGGTGAAAAGGGCGACATGTGGATTACGAGAGAAGGGATTTCATGCTCAGTCCTGTCTGCCTTGCCTTTATCTCCTGTGTCAAAATACATCTTCCCTTCAGTCTCTGGAGTACTGTGAGTTCACTCCAACTGAGGGCCTTTGCATTTTCCTGAGTTTTCTTTCCTCTTTTGCCCATAATTAAATCTGTCCTGTACTTCAGAGTCTTCATCCTTCTACAGGATTCTCACCGATAGACCAAGCCAGCCTCTCTACAAGGCTTCTATCAACACTCTGTGTCCCTTTCTCTGCTCCCGTCATGGTCAGCAAGTGCTCACTGAATGACTGTACATGTTAAGGTCAGGAGAGAATCATGTTTGCCTTTATTTACTACCAGGTCCCAGTGCCTTTGTACAGTTCCTGGCAAACAATCAAGCTCGTTCAATGGAGGCAAGAACGAAAAACTATGTCTCATCAGCCATTTGGGCTTGTTTTTATACCGTGTACATAGTAGGGCTCACAAGGTGAAAGCTGTTTATTAAAATAAAGCCTAGAACTTTCCTTTTCCTTGTTTGTAAACAGCCTTTAACTAATATGCTTGAAAGGAAATAAATCCATTCCTACAAACTTAGCAACATATGCATATTTTCATGCCTCCTTGAAATACGTTTTTAGCTCCTTTGAAATAAATGTTGTCAAAAGAATCCCATCTGCCAGGCTCCTGGACACCACCTCATTAGGCAAACACATCGCTACAGAGTCCTTGTCCACCACAGGAGAGCACAGGAGTGAGCGCTAAGGCATCCATCCCATAATGTGCCCTAATTGGGACACATTGGTTTGTCATGTCACAGCTTAGTCAGAACTGCTTCAGTAGGTAATTATTAAAATGGAAAAGTGGAAAACAAACAGTTGCAAGGAAGTTATGACTGACAATTGGGGCTAAACAATACTTGTGTTGGCCTGGAACAGTGTTTCATACTGATGGCTTCACAAAGGCAAAGGAACTGGAATATTCAAAAGAGCTATTCTAAAGCCTGTGGAGTCACACAGCATTTGATCTGTCTACAAAGCACCACATTAGTGTATATATATGTATTTGAGGAGAGGGCAGACCATGGCATCATAAAGTCTTTTTCCCCCCCTCATAATCACGTCGGCTACCATGTGAAGGGAGTTCACTGAGCATGCCAAGGCATTGTGCTCACGTCTTCATAGGCACATTACTGCTATCACTCACAGCTAACACCCAAGGAGATATTTCTGGTTATCACTGAGGCAATCAAATCTCCAAATTGCTCTCTTACATGAAGAATACAGCAGATCTGAGATTTCAGCCCAGGATTACTGGTCTTACTCCTGCAATGGTTCCCTTATATTTCCTCATGGAAACACAAAAAGCCATGGCTAACCAAAGCAAGGTGTTGGGAAAGGGGATTAGGGGACTATGGGTGGGAATATGTTCATTGTATATTACACAGCTGTATGAAAATGTCCTTATGCAAAACACCACCATATATAGGGATTATACACATTATACACATACCACGATTTACACATGTGAACATTATTAAAAGGAAAATGCAGACAATTTCTTTGGACAATAAAATTTTATTAATTAAAAGATGTATAATCAATGGAACATTCCAAGCTTTAAAGGTAATGGAGAGAGTTGCTAATACCTGAAAGCAGGGGGGCTCTATGAAATAATGGGGAAAAGCAAGCAGAGGCTCAAACTATTGAGGAGGATGGCTTTAAAATCTTTAAAAATTATTTTATTTCATGGATATGAGTGTTTTGCCTGCTTGTATGTTCATGCACCATGTGAATGCCTCGTGCCTGCTGCAGAGGCCAGAAGAAGGGGTTGGATTCCCTGGAACAGGACTTACAGTTATGAGTCACCACATGGGTACTGGAAATTGAATCAGGTCCTTTGAAAGAGCAGCCAGTGTTCTTTACTGCTGAGCCATTTCTCCAGATCTAGAAGATTGATTTTTACTTTGAATTTTTCTTTTTACAAGACAGTAAAAAGAAATGTGTAGCTCTGGCTCTCCTGAAACTCCCTCAGTAGATCAGGCTGGGTGTGAACTCACAGAGATCCACCTGCTACGGTCTCCTCAGTGCTGGGATCAAAGGCGTGCACCACCACACCCAGGGCTTTTCCAGTTTGAAACAAGATTTCCATGATAAAGAAGCAGATGCTCTAAGAAAGTCTGGCTTAACCCTTTAAGTTGTTATTGATGCTCCTTGATTTTGGATAATCCCTCCCCCCAAAAAAATTACTGTCAAAATGTGAACTGCATGTATGTTTATTATCTCTTTACTTTCGTGCTCTCTTTAAAATAATAGTGAAGGTATAAAGCAGATCTAACTCATAATGAAGTTAATATGACAAGGATCATCAACGCACCATGGATCTCATAAGCCAATGAGAGAAGAACAGTGGATGGATGATGATAGGGGAAGAGATAAGCCAATGAGGGTATTCATTTACTCTGCCCAAACCTGGAGATGCTTTAGTACATGGTAATGCCTAAAATGATTCGAGGTGAGGACTGAACAAGGTGGGAGTGTAAGGGGGGGGGGAGATGCTAAAGTGATATCCATAGAGAGATGAGTTAATTGTCTGCCTTCTATCTTAGTGTTCAGCTCTTTACATTCTACCCTGGGATGATACAACAGAAGGCTCTTCCTTTAAATAAAAAATTAAAGTAGTCTAGAGAGGGTCAAGGTAATGAGTGTGAGGCTGGATTCTCCAGAGTGCATTTGAGCATTTAGAATTTCCAAAATACTTTTCCAAGCCTCATTCTTTAATGGAACTATCCTGTAGACAAGCCCTATTGGTGTTCATTCAACCATTCTGAAAATTCGTTCTCTCACATGACCTGTAGATGTGAGATCATACTGTCAATTGAGTAAGCCCATAATGTGAAGAAAAACTAAGAAAAATAGACTTATGGACACTGGAAGAAACGAATATCATCAGGAGTATAAACAAGCCCTTAATTAGTCCATGCAGAAATATTTTAGAAGCCAATAAGCCTATAAATCAAGAACATGATGCTATAAAAATAACTACATGAATACTGGTGATATGGCTAGGTGGGTAAAGGCACTTGCCGTGTAAACACGAAGATCAGAGTTTGATTCTCAGATCCCACAGTATGAGGAGAGTATGAACCTCCCAAAAGTTGCCCTCTAACTCCATACATGCACCATGTTACATGTGTGCACTCAAACTCATGCACACAAACACACATGTACACATTCACACAAACGCACATGCACACAAACACACATGTACATACACATATACACAATTGGTAAATAATAAATACTACTGCAGGAAAAGGTATATATTTGAAAAAAATATGATAAAGATGTGTGTTGTGTGAGCCGGCTGATGTGAGTTTGATCTAAAGGTAGAGAGAGCCAAACTCCACAAAGCTGTTTTCTGACCTCCACCTGTGTGCTGCGGCATGTCCATGTGCAGACACACACAATAGTCATGAAGATTTCAAATTTGAAAGTAGGAGAAAAGGAAAAAATGCCTGGATGAATGACAACTAATCTACGAAATTAAAAGGCAAGTAATTATTAAAGATATATTCATTATCTATCATCTGTCTATCTGTCAATGTATCTATCTATGTGTCTATCTATCTACCTATCATCTATCTATCTATCTATCTATCTACCTACCTACCTACCTACCTACCTACCTATGTGTCTATTTGTGTGTGTGTGAGAGAGTAAGGGATGAAAAGGGGGATTATAAAGTGCTATCTATAAAGAGATGTTCTTCTCTTTATGTATATTTAAATCTAAATACACACACACACACACACCTCAGAACAAAAGCTTGTCACCCATACACAACTGTAGGGCATTGACAAGTGGAATACAAGAGAATGAGTCCTCATGTCTGCAAAATGCTTCCCAGAATAGATACAGTTTGTGTCTGAAAGTTGAGAGTGATACAAGGTCCACTCACATCCTTCTTCCCATTCAGTGACCCTCGATTCCTTGTCATTCCAATGTAGGCTCCTCTGTTGGACCAACGTATACAAATACACACACACCCCTCAACTGAGAAGGAAAGTCATCAAGATTAAAGGGCTATTCTCTTTACTATTTTAAAAGATTCTCAACTACATAATCACTGAGCATTTCTCCCACACCCATTACTTTTTAAAAATCCAAAGAGTTTCCTGGAAGAAAACAGATATTGGTTTTATGTCAATAATCATAAGATTATCACTGGAACTTTCTTGTTAGCCACACTGGTCCCTTAAAAACAATGAAGCAACAATTTGAAATGCCCGGGAGAAAATCACTTTCTGAGTAACCTGCCTAACAATTCTCTCACTGAATGATTGAGAACCTGAGGTTTCTCCAGTGTGCGCTCCCTTTGCTGTAAACCCTAAAAGTCTGTTAAGAGAACTGTTGTTCCCCACTTCACAAGATCTGTTTCTAAGTCAACCCTAGGAGTAAGGATGAGAAATAAGCATCAGAGTCAGAAAGTGTACACAGGCCAATCTTCTATTCTTCATCCAGACTGTGTCCCTGGCCTTGGAAACAAAGACAGAGTAGCTTTGCACAGTGAAAGAGGTATGGGAAGGATGCAGGGAGACCCATCCATCACAGGGACTCCAGGGCCAAGGGACACAGCAGGACCATGTATCACTGTGTCATTGTTGCTACCTTGGCAATTCTCAGAAGTTAATGTTTCAGCTGACATGAATAAACACAGTTGAAGAGATTTCACAGATCGAGACAGAGGCCTCTGAAAACAAAATCCAAATTTGAAGTTCTCATTGTATTTTGTTGGCATGTTGGTGCTGACTGAAAATACCTATTCAAATGAACTCACACCAAAGTATAGACCCTACTACATTCCTGATGCTCTGTTTCATTTATTAATTCCTGAATTCCATTTAGATACTCAAGACACAAATACAGTCATCTCTCAGAAGCTGGCTGCAGGACACACCACAGATCACTGATATCAAAATCTACAGATGTTCAAGTCCCTTATGTTCAATGACACATTTGTATGTAACACACACACACACACACACACACACACACACACTCCCACGCACTTTAAATTATCTCTAGGCTATTTATAACTAATGCAGTGGAAGTGCCACACAGATGGCTGTTGTATTATACTATTTAGGGAATGATGACAAGAAAAAATTCTGTACATGTTCAGTCTAGACTCAATACTTTCTGAACATTTTACATCTGTAATTGGTTGAATTCATGAGCACAGAACTCCTAAGTAAGGAGGGCTACCCATACTTAACATGCTTGATGATCTAGGTGTCACATCAACCATGTGCATTCCCTGTCCTCAAGAAGTCTTGGTCTGTGAGGACAATGAACAGAGTCAGGTGGAAGACAAGAATTCAAGGAAAAGGAAGTTTACCCTGATATAATATTCATGGGCAAGCTCTCCCAGAAGATAACACTTCATGATGCAGAGCATCTACACAAGGGGCTGGTGTGACGTGGAGAATGGCAAGAAAAGAGACTCCTAGTTCAAATACCCCTAAATGGGAGAAAGATCGCAGGGTTCAGGACTGGACACACAGGGCTGAAGTGAGGGGAAGGATTCCAGTGGAAACTGGAAAGGTGCACAGAGGACCAACACAGTAGCCTACTGGCGGATGAGAGAAATTGGAACAAAATTCCAAGTGTGATGGAGAGTCTCTGGAGAATTCGCTTCTCAAGAGGGGTGTCAGTAGACAGACAGATGTGCTTCTTCTATCTGCCCGAACTCACCATGTGCAAATTCCACAGACCCTCAGCATCACCAGACTGTCA
Source organism: Peromyscus nudipes (assembly GCA_902168325.1). Classification (NCBI taxonomy): domain Eukaryota; kingdom Metazoa; phylum Chordata; class Mammalia; order Rodentia; family Cricetidae; genus Peromyscus; species Peromyscus nudipes. Next base: position 16,307 of record CABHPH010153000.1, on the reverse strand, counting down.
TTCTACCTTCCTGACTTTCCAAAGTTCTGGCTTTTTCCTCCCAGCAATATTTATTGAGAATCTATGCCATGAAAATACTCTGTGAGTCCCTGTAGTGGTCAAATAACAAAATATTACTCTCTACAGTTTTTAATTTCCTCACCCCCACATCCAAGCAGCAAGCTCACTCGCTGTAAAACCTCTTTCCAGTTCTGCCTAGTTCAGGCTTTTATTTCTGCTCATTTAGAATCAACAATGATGATGCTAGATCACTGCGATCACTGGCAATATTTACTACAATACTTCTACTATAAACAGAGCTCTCCAGGCAGCAGGCTTTGCTCTATGCCGTTTACATAACTGAACACATTTAATTGTCACACAAATCCTGAAGACTGGCTTTTGACATGGGATGGCACATTGCCTCTTTAAGTGTTCTTTTTGAAGGTTATTTTCCTCTGTCCTCTTTCCGATCCATCCTACTCATTTTATTGACAGGCTAATTGTCCCTGCAACAACAGAAAATGTCCTCAAACCAAGCTGAAAGCCACCCAGTGCTCTAGAAGCAACCTCCCAATTTGCTATATTCAAATCAATTTATTTACAATCTCTTTATTGCAATAGTTCTCAACTGTGGTCAGGGCATTTCTGGGGATTCCTAAAAACCCCACAGGGGCTCCACAAATCAAACCTGCCTTCCTAACACTGGGGTGGTGTTTGCCTTTTGACTCACACCTTCTCTTGAGTATACAGTAGTTTCCCACAACTGCACAGTGTGGAATATCAGAACAAACTGAGTACAGAGCATCAGAACCTGGCTGCCTTCTATTAAACCAGATATTAGATAAATTTCCAAAAACAATATGAAGTAGTGCCACTTTCTTATTTTTTTTGTTTAGAAAAATTATGAAAGGAGATCAAAGTTGGATCAAGTGATAGAAATTAGGAATTTGAAGTCTTTTTAAAATTTATTTTATTTTAAGATTTATTTATTCATGTATATGAGTACTCTATCTGCATGTACACCTTTATGCCAGAAGAGGGCATTAGATCCCACTACAGATGGTTGTGAGCCACCATGTGGTTGCTAGGAATTAAACTCAGGGCCTCTGGAAGATCAGCCAGTGCTCTTGACCACTAAGCCATCTCTCCAGTTCTGAATTTAGAGTCTCGAGACTGCATACCCGCTGATAAGGCTGTTCAAGTTTAGTCTTACACTAGGCAGAGGAGTGGAAGAAATCACAGCTAGGCTGTGGAGAATTGCACAGTGACCAGTGGGAAGCAGTGTTTTAAGACCTAGTGCATAGCCTGGAGGGACCGCAAGCTCTCTGGTGAAGCCTAGTGTCTAACCGATATGGCACCCAAATGATCGTCATAACAACAGTTCATAGAGAGGGGCTGCCCTTAGCACGAGATGGGATACATGGCTAATAGGACCTATAGATTCCTGAGAATAAAGTACTTCAAGGGATGGCAACAACTGGGAATACATTTGTAGATCCCAAGGTAGCAGACCTCAAAATGAGCACACTGTACTAGAGGTCATGTTAAATCCAGGTTGTAGCAGCAGGAGACAGTAATATTAGCAAGGAAATAAGATACAAAGGAAATCAGATACAAACGGGGTCACGTATAAATCTAGGGGAAAATATATTTAAAAAACTTAACTTCCACATTTATCAAACCTACTTTAAAACTTTTGTGACTCCATAGTTAAAAGATAACCCAAAACATTTGAACAAAAAGACATACAAATGACAAGCAGGTTTCTGAAAATATGCCGCCGGGGAAGTGCAAGGCAGAACTGTCATATATCACCGTACTCTTATATCGAGCCTGGACCATGTGGAAGCATCACTGTGAAGGAAGGAATCGGATTTTAAGGTCTATCCTGATTCCAAGTTCAGGAAACTACAGTGCTCAACATGCCATTCCGTCCCACGAGCAATTGTGATTACACAGTCAGGTAAATTATTAGTTTTTTTTTCCCCAATACATCTATTTTGGTAAAAGACTATGCAATTGTTTGTATGTGAATATGTACAAAGTGGGTTGGACCTAACTGCTTAACCAAACAATAGTTGAGACACCAAAATCCTTGTAAGTTTTCTGTCATGCATCGTTCCCAAGTTGTAGCTAAGGGGGTATAGAGGAGGACAAAGTATATAGAGGAGTCTGCTCATGGGCACAGACCGGGGCGGGGCTGGGGGCTCAGCATAAAGCCTGTGTTCCCGACCTCCTCCGTTCATGTATGAGCTGCCTCAGTAGTGCCTAGAGGCAGGTCCCAGTGAGAAGGCAGCTGGCCAAGGGGGGAAGAGAGTTTTTCTTTGGGGATAAGAGAGGGAAGCAGGAGACTATAGGAAGAAGCAGGGTGAGTGAGTGACCTTCCCTGTGTCTGACTACTCACTATTCCCAGAATGGAAGTTTACACAGGGAAGTGAATGACTTTATTTGGGGTCCCATGAGACTGAAAAATTCCCCCACATTAAAACCAGGGAAAAGAGCAAGGGACTTGGAAGGCAACTGGATCTTGAATTCGATTTATTTGCTCAAAGAGTGTTCCTGAATTTTTATTCCAAACTCAGGACACTTCAAGGACTGACAGTGTGACCCTTTTCTCTGCCCTGATCAGGAAGCATTTCCCCACTGTTATGCACATATTACCATCCTCTTAAGGGGTCAGGAAAGCCCTTCATTTCAAAATCTGATTTATCCGCATCCATAATCTTCCTGTTAGCTGGACGATCTGCATAATAACATGGCATGAAACATTCTTACCCATGCTTTCCAAAACACAGAAAGAAACCCCCAGAATAATGGACAGCATTAACTGTCTTAAGCAGGGACCCATTTGCAGATTAAATTTGCTGAGAGGGCAGCTTGCAGCTGCCACTGTGTTGCAAGCCTCACGTGTCACCTACTGTGACACATCTTGAGAAAAGCCAGGGTCTTTTCCAGTCTGCTGATTCTCCGTTTCAATTAGAATAGATTTAGAGTCCCCAAGCTCTAGTTTCTAGGTGGCCTTGTACAATATTATTAATAATTCAATCATACCTGGGCTGATAACAGGTCACATTTCTACTACCCCACACACACAAAGCCCTAGCAGATTAAAGGGCTACCCCATGGCTAATTTCTTTAGCAGTTTCATATCTGATTGACATCCATTTATCTAATTGCTGCTAGTCGATTTAATTTCATTTTGTTAGCTTAAAATAAATGGGAAAAACCTGTTTACTTTTTAAATATTTGACTCATTCTTTCTCATCGCCTGAAGCCTGTTAAGATATTCTATTCCATGCGGCGGATCTTACAATTTATCAGTTTTCATTTTCCAAACTCATTTCAGCTGAGTCTCGCTATTTACAATCTGAAGTCTAATATAAAGTTTAATCTTTCACTGCAAATAATTTCATGTTCGTGTGAGCTCAGTAATGAGGAGGGCATCAGGGTGTTCACTGGCAACCTCAAAGTTTTAGAGACAGGCATTTGGGAGAGCTTTGCTTTCATGGGTTCTGAAGTTAGCTTAACCATTTACGCACTGTGGTACCCAGGGCAGGTTTCTTCACCAAGGTCAGATAAGAGGGTGTAACGAGTTTTAGATGCGAAATTTATAAGGGTGGGGCGAGATTCTTACCCTTAAGGAGTTGTGCATGCATAGTCAGTGTAGTCAGTACTCAAATAACCCCAGAATGAGTATCTCCTTCCTTAAATTTCTATAGTTGGCTTGGAGTATGCTGCAGTTCTACTTCTGGCCCCAACTCTGAGCACCAGTTAGTTGCCTTGTTTGCAAAAGGAGGTTGGTAATAGCTTGCTTCCTTCTTAATTTAATTTTTTGGTGGCTTTATTTATTTATTTATTTTACAACTTTATGCACGTACACTTTGCATAGACCACTCACATCTCTGACCTCCCTCTCACCCCTAGCCTCCCTTCATCCTTCACAAGCTCTCATGTTCAGGTTTTTATTTTCATTTTATGATACACCAAGATTAACCAAGGCCATCTGTGTGACCATGGGTTTGGAGCTATTCACCGGTGTCTGGTGGGCTCACAGAAGGTATACAGCTAAAGACAGTGGCTGTGGCACTCTCTTTCCCAGGATCGATGGGCAGCCAATAGTTCAGAGGTAAAGGGTAGGGCCCTGTAGAGATCTTGTGTCGGCCCAGTGCAGGTAACTATAGCTGATGTGAGTTAATGATTGCAATAGATGTATCAAGTTGAGAGAATGGCCTTTCATAGTCCTTCCTCCTATCTTCTGGCACTTACATCCATCCCCCTCCAACTCTTTCATGTTCCCTGAGCCTTGGGGGTGCTGGGGTAACTGACTTGCAGGAGTTTCTTATGTTTTCTTTTCAAGAATAAAGCATGACGTCATCAGCTGTTCCCCAAGCACAGCATGGTTTGTCTCCTGTGAACCTTTCAGCCAACACCTCCTAGTGCTCTTTCTAAACATTTTCTACACTCTGATCATACTGCTCTGTTGGTTTCTTGACAGCATCAATGGTCTACACTTCTCAGTCTACCACAGAACCTTTATACAGGCTGTGCGCAGTCTAGAAGGCTTTCTATCCCTTTTCACATAGTTAACTCTGGTCTGTCCTCGTTTATTTCAAGCACATGTCCTTAATGCCTACATAAGGTCTATTTTAGTTATAGTTGGTACTTAGGCAATCATTTGTCCCATTGATTGTTATCTCTCCCATTCAATAAATTCCCAAAGGACAGGGGTTTGGTTCAAATTGGCAGTTGGATTACCATCCCGATGTAATCAGTAGGTGCACATCAAATAATTTGGTTGATAAAGGTCATATTTTCACTGCCATATTTGTGATAAGGATGCCCTTGCCAGGTACAGGTCATGTGCAACATCACATGGACAGCCATTTCCTTCTCTACTGACAGTGTGTTCTGCTTGTTTTTCCTCACAGTAAACTCTAAATGCCTCCTGCCACTCCACTGGCCACTTAAATCCTATTTCCTTTCATGCAGAGCTACATCCTCTGGGTATTTACTGGCTCGCCAATATTGGTTGCCATAGAACAGGTTGCGTATTATGCTTGATTAGGTATAGACAATAACTAATGCCACATTCCCCACACTCAGGGTTCCTTCAGCAGCGTAGGGGATGAATCACATGCAAGAGACACTATGAAAGTGAATAATAAGTTTCCTGGGAAGTTATGGGACACCTTAGGAAGTGACCTATTTATCATTTGAGGAGACAGTGGCCACTTCCTGAATGAAGGATCTCTCTCTCTCTCTCTTTCTCTCTTTCTCTCTCTCTCTGTCTCTCTCTCTCTCTCTCTCTCTCTGTGTGTGTGTGTGTGTGTGTGTTCAACATTGGTTGTTTTCCTCAATCTCTCATCACATTACTTTTTGGGATGGGCTCTCTTGCTGAACCTGAGCTCACACATTTTGGCTAGACTGGCTGGTTAACCCCAGGTATCCTCCTGTTTCCAGACCCCAGCCCTCCTTGCCAGGTTTTTTGTTTTGCTGTGTGCTGGGGATTACACTCAGGTGGTCCTCATGCTTGTGCAGAAAGCGCTTTATCCACAGAGCCATCCCCCCAGCCTTGAATCAGTAGTAAGTAGGAGTTACTGCCATGAAAAATAGAGGGGGAGAGAATGAATATTGAGGAGAAGGGCCAAGGAAAGATGTTGAGGCATTCTGCATGTACTCTGAGTTGGCACACTCCACAATTTATTTTCCTTTCAACTGCTCACTTGTTCATTGGCCCCTGCATTTATTCCTAGCAAACATTAAGTCCCTCTACTCTGCCAAATTCTAACCTGATATGCAAATATAATTGTAAGATGGAAGACAAGCCTCATGCATGCTCTCTTTGGAACTGTATACTGATATGCCTAGATCCTGTCTCTACCCAAGAAACGTTATGAAACTTATGTCATGTGTCCAACCCCTCAGTAGATACCTGTGAACAGCTTCATTTTAGGCCATTCATCCTGTGGAGACCTTGTCTGCCTGAGAGATAGTCTAAAGGTATAACTAAGTTTAATTTTGGCTCAAAGACCTTTTGCTGTGACTTCAGAGGCATACTGCAAGCCAAGTGCTTCAAATAAAAAAATGATGCTAAACAAATATCCATTCTTATATCAGTACTATCATTGTCTATTTGGGATGGTAGGAGAATGCAGAGAGAAAGGACTGATCTTAGGTAACTGCTCTTTGTTTGAGGGAGGCAGGGAGGGATCCTTGGGGCTTCCTCTCACTCATTAGTGTGACTGACAACATAGCCCAAACTTTCAGATGAGCACAATAGCCAAGTCAGAAGCATCTAAGTGAATTCCTCACTTGGTAGAAACGGAGAGAAATGGAGGTGACTGTATCACCAGGGAACACTGAAACTCCATGTTCATCTGAGTCCTCTCTACTTTTTGACTTCCCTCCTTGCAATGTTTTTTTTTCCCTCAAATCTGTCACATTAAAATGAGTCACATGTCTCTTAATCTCCTTTTGACCTTTCCCCGAGGGACCCCCACAAGGCACAGTTCTTGATTTATAGCTTCACATCCATTTTGGAAAGGTAAAACTGAATTGAACAGGGTGAATCGGAGGGACTTGGCCTTCCTTTCAAATAAATACAATAAATGTACTTGAGTTGGGAGCTCAAGTTCAAGGCCTCCAAGCTGAGCTCATAAATCCTTTTGTGAATCAAAGGGAGACCCTCACGAGAAATTTGATGGTCTAGAGTTCCTCATCTTCACGTTTCCTGTGTCACAGAGGTGACACTGGCTCAGTGCTTTCTTTTTTTCCTCACAAAGCCCTTGGTGAGTTTTTTTTTTTTTTTTAAGTTCAGAGAAAACCTAGCTCCAAATCTCTGTGGTTATAAAGAGCAGGGACAATGGCATGGTGGAGAGCAGGTGGGTTTGAGAGGCAATATGAACTCTGCACATACGAAATAGCAGCAAGTATAAATATTTAATTCTAATGTTTAGAAAGGAGGAGTTCCTTCAAAGTTGATCTTAATGCATATGTAAATTAATTATGATTCATGACATTCCTTGCACAAATCATTATTTCAGAAAATGATGCAATCACTTAAAAACAATATTGACATTTTGAGTGTTACAATACTCTTACAGATGTATTTTCTCTCTCTGCAGAGAGGACCTCCCAATATGAACAAGATGAAATACAGAGCACCGGCCACATGGCTTCTGTTGGCCATACTTGTACAAGAAGGTTTTAGAGATGATTGATCATCAACAGAGCCCTTTGGGAAACAGTGGTTGGAGGGTGGGTAGCGTTTTACAAAAATACTTCTCCCAAGGCTACATCCTGGTTCCTCTTCTTCACACACACAAAAAAGTTAATGATCTTTGTGTTTTCTTAGAAACCATTTTTTAAATCTCTGGCCATGTTCTAATTTAGTATATGTCTGTAGCCATTTCTAAATTTGATTTCCTAGTACAGTTAGATAAAAATAAAAAGGATTTCAAATCTAGGATCCAACTGGCCATTCAAATGACTAAAAGAAGTTGTTGTTGATCAGTTTGACTACGATTTAAAGAAGACACATCCAGAGATGACCCCGGTAGAGAATAATGCTCACATTCTGGTGCCCCAGAAAGGAAGAGATTTTCTCAACAACAAACTGCTGTGTTTGCCTCCGGAAATAGATTTAGTAGCCTTATAGGAGCTTCAAGGACACTTGGCAGGGGTTGATATATCTGCTGAAGTTTGGGGCCTGAGCTCTTCCAGTCTTTCTCCAGCTCAAAACCATCTCCCGCTAGCTTCCTGCTCTCAGCACTTGAGTCAACAGTGGCTTCTACAAACACAGTTATCGTAAAGACAGTCCAGTTAAAGCATATAGTTTTATACAAGGCCAGGATGTCATTGTTCCCTTCTTGTTCACTCTTGAGATTATTTTATTTTTTTTTTATTTTACAATATAATTCAACTTTACATATCAGTCATAGATCACCCCGTTACCCCTCCTGCCACCCCGCCCCCCTCTCCCCGGCCCACCCCCCATTTCCATCTCCTCCAGGACAAAGACTCCCCCAAGGATTGAGATCAACCTGGTGGACTCAGCCCAGGTAGGTCTAGTCCCCTCCTCCCAGGCTGAGCCAAGGGTCTCTACTAAGCCCCAGGTTTCAAACAGCCAATTCATGCACTGAGCACAGGACCCGGTCCAACTGCCTGGAATAGTCGAGAAATAGCCCGATCTGTTTGGGAGATTATTTTTTAAAAGAAAATCCAATGGCTCTATTTCCTGCATGGCATAAAATGTCCTTATTTCTCTTTAAGCCTTCGGTCTGGGCCATGCCATCACCATTGTCATTTGGGCAGCTACAACACTCGCCTCACTATTCCCCCCCCCCTCTTCATTTTGGTCCTTTGAAATCTAATGTGCTTGGTTAAGCAGCCAGAGAAAACTCGTTTTAGGAAACTTTGGAGTGTGCTGGGTTTCTATATAAAAATCCTTCAATGTCTTCTCATTGTATTCGGCATAAAAACCACCCTGGCATTTAACTAAAAGCATCCTTCCCACAGTCTTTTTAGACTTAACCTTTCTCATTCATATACCACATCTCCTCCTACCTGATCAACCTAGAGAAATCTCTCTCCCCCTCCCTCCTCCCCCACCACACAAATCTACCCAGATATTTGAAACATAGATTTCTTTTATAATTATAATTTCTTCAGAATAATAATATGTAAAATCAGCAACCTTAGCAGTCAATATCCACCAAAGATGTTCATCCTATGGATTACAATAATGATGGGTGTGGTAAATTATGCTCATTGGTTATAATAGTGAGAAATGTTATAGGGTTTCCTTGAGAGGAAACACATGCCTAGTATTGTAATTCTGACCAAGAGCACATGTTTGGGGAGCTCACAGGCCCCAGGGGTAAAATTATTATTTTGCTCTGTGAACATAGCATCAGACTGCCTTCTAAATCCTATCTCTATACCCACTGATTAGAGCAGCTCCTGGACCTCATTATAGAAGTCTCCTCTTACAATGGATGACTATTAACATAGAAACTCAAAACTTGTACTGAGAATAGGTGTGGAGTCCTCAGCTACAAATGGGACATGTAGCCGGGTGGCTGTGGCGCACGCCTTTGATCCCAGCACTTGGGAGGAAGAGCCAGGAGGGTCTCTGTGAGTTCAAGGCCAATCTGGTCTACAGAGCGAGATCCAGGACAGGCACCAAAGCTACACAGACAAACCCTGTCTTGATCAAACACCACCACCAACAAAAAATAGCAAAATACAAATGGGACATCTATTTCACATTCCCCCCCCCCCTCTTCCCTCCCTGGCAAGGCTCATGGGTCACTGTGGCAGATAGCAGTTGGGAAGGTTTTAAGAGCCAGAGGTTGGGGAGGACCAGAATCAAGCATTTTCTTCTGGGCATGACAGGGTCAGTGTACCCATGAACTCTCAGCAGCTGTGGCTGCCTGGGCAAGACCCGCAGAGAATCAAGTCTTCAACATTCCAGTGTGGGGATTCCTAACTGGTGAGCAAGTGACACTGGATGACTTCTGAGAGAGGGAGAATCAGTTTTCTCTCCGTGCATAGCTCCTGGTAGTTGGACCACACTCTAGTGGATGCCCCTACACCCTTGGGCACATGGGCGGTACAAATTAAACTTGGTGGGTCATAAAAAAGAAGTGGAGATGGAGTTTGGAGGGTACAGAGAGGTGGGGGGGACCTGGGAGGAGTTATGGGGGAGGAGGAGTAAGGGGTGATTATAGTCAAAATACACTGCGTGTAAAAAAAAAATAATAGATTCAAGAAAAAAGATGTTCCTTTACCCGAGTTTAGCTGTCACTGTCGGGAGCACACCTAGAGAGGGAATATGCTCGGTCATTACATTTGCTAATAGGTCAGACTCAGTGGCCTCTGATGCTTTGCAGGTCACCATTCTGTCTGACCCATATATTGTGCTAAATTTTGATTTACCACCTTACACATAAACGACTGTTAGTTCTGCTCCTTCTGTCCAAGGTCTGCCACTTCCCTTCTCCTTACTGATTCATAAAAATCAGTAACACGAAGGAAATCTCCATTCCGACACTGCTCCCTGCCCCCTTCCTAGTCAATGCTTGTGATGGAAACCTCTGTCTCCTGCTGTGTTTGGACCCTTGGGCCCTGCTCACACTAAGCCCATGCTCTACCACTCATCTGGATTCAAGCGGCAGTGAAACGCAAGAAAACGCTCTGCCTCACTCTTTTGCTTGTACCTCTTCATTCTAGGAATGGTAAAGCCCTGCTTTTATTAAAAAGTGGATTTGTGAGAACCCCCAACTTCCACCTTGGGAGTCACTTGTGTCTCCCTGAAAATTTGATGTCAATGCTGTGTCGATCACTAGTAGAGGAAATCATTACTTTCACTCACTTGGAAGTGGTCTATATAGCAAACGACTCCTAGTTTGTACCTAAATATTAGTTTGCAAACCCCAAATTAGCCAAAAGACCAAGCTAATATTCAAAAAGGTGTTTGAGTTTTTGAGTTACTTAATACCTAGAAAAAGCAAATGGAAAAGGTGAGATTCTAACCAGAATTTTTTTTGACTACTTGAGAGAACGTTCTCTTCTTCTGAGGGTAGAGTGGGTCTCACCATATATTTAATCAAGTGGTTTCAATGGTGCAAGTTATGTGTACATGGCAGAGTGACAAAGGAAATGAGATTTCCCTGACTTCTTCTTTGTCTGCTTTGTGGCTATTGACCTCCCAGAGTCACACCCACGATCCGGCAGAATATGGGCATTCAAAAGCCATGGAACCAGTGACTGAATGCGCGCAGCTTCTGTGTGGCAGGGCAGGTATTCTTTCTCTGGCTACAGATCCATGTTGTACAGCTGTACTGCTCTATACTGACTTCTCTCATTTGAGCAGCTGTGGCAGCCTTTCCTGGTATCAGTCTCTGACCCTTGCTGCGTGTTCTCCTCAACTGTCATTGCCTGTCAACTGTGCTTTTCTCATCCAGTTCCTGTAGTTTTCCTCACCATTTATCTGCTTCAAGCCAGGATCTTCTTATGTACAGCCTGGTATAAGAACTCCAGAGCCCAAACGAGTATGCACCCTGCTCTTAGTTTTTAGTGATTATTGGAACTGTAAGTGGGGACTTGATTTGATAGATAAGGATCATCATTTAATAGAGATATTGGAGTTATGCCTAAGGACACACATGTGTGGCAGGACTGGTGTCAGAATCTCACCACCGAGGTCACTTCACATTTTTACATAAACAAAATAGGCTACACATTCATCACTGACCATCCGAGTTCCAGTGAATATTCTAATTTTACATTCATCACGGACCATCCAAGTTCCAGCAAATATTCTAATTCTACATTCATCACAGACCATCCGAGTTCCAGCAAATATTCTAATACCACTGTACTGTCTAAGTCAGACATTTTAAGTTTTTAATGCAATCTTATGTCACAATCTAAACACAGCAAGACCTATGGTGAAGGAAAGTGAAGAGTGCAAAGAATTGAAAATGAGTAGTCTGGCTTCCCTCCTGTTTCACTGAGTCCTGCAGTTATCACTGCTACCTAAGAATGCAAAGCATCTGACAACAAAGCATAGAGTTATTTGACCCTGGTGAATGCATACATGTCTTCTTGCTGTCTGCCTCTGCTTTTCAGGGATGCCGACTTAAGCCTGGGGTGTTGAGTTCTCCTCTCTACCACTCCTGTCTCTGCTCACCCCTCCCCACTCCTGGCTTTTCTTGCAAACGCGTAATCTGGTCCACCTACAATTTTTGTATGTTTAGGGTCCAGCCAAGAATCAGCTATAGGAATGACAGAACTACCAGAAAGAACTATGACTTCACATCACTTAACAAGTGTGTGGATTCACTGAGGCGGCTGTAAGGGGGATGAGCAGAAAAATGAGGGAGAGAAGTATGCTTGCAAAGAAGCTTGCTTGGGCTCTGCTCTCTGTCTGCCACTTGTCAAGGATGGCTTTACCAGTCCTTCCAGAAGTGGCCGCCATAAGCTTCTTTCCATAGTAGAGGCAGAATTTTGGTCTTTTGTCTTACGTTGGCAACACAAGGAGCAATGACTATAAGCTGAGGTTAATGATACCACCTGCCCAACACAGAGTTACTGGGTCCTTGCACTGTGCTAAGCTTCCCCCAGCTCTACACAGCATCCCACTATCATCTGCTAAGGACACTGCCCACCTGTTACGGAACAGTCTAAATGTTGTAACCAAGTGTGCGAGACTCTTTGGAGTCTCCGCTTACCTTTGCCCTCTCCGAATCTCACGTCGCTGCGGATGTTTCTAGAATGGCTTTGTCTTATCTGTATTCAGATTCTTCAGTTTCCTCCTGTGTTTTGTTGTTGCTCTTATGTTTTGCTCTTTGAGTATGATCACTTGTCAAGGATTTCTTCTGCTTCTCACCTGGCTGACTCATATTCTAGGACCCTGACATATTTTCATTAGAAAGTTTGCCTTGAATTCCCTCAACTAGGTATGGTTCCCTGTCATTTGCATTTCTCCTAGCTCATTATTCAAAGTGACTATTTAAACACATTTTGATATGGCCAGAGTGTAAAGTGTCCCCCATAGGCTGACGTACTTAAACCTTTGATTCCCAGCTTTGTGTGGTTTCAGAACCTTTGAGATGTGGTGTCTCGCTAGAGGAAATGAGTTGCTGGGTGGTAGGCCTTGAAGTTTTTAATCCACCCTGATTCTTGGCTCTTTCTGCTTCCCAATCCTTCCAGATATGAGCAAGCAGCCTCCTGTTCCAGCTGCCACAGTTGAGACTGCTCTTACCACCATGCTTTCCTACCAGGATGGACTATACCCTCAAACACTGAGCCAAAATAAACCCCTTCTCCCTTAAATTGCCTCTAGTCAGGTGTTTGATGGCAGCAACAATAAAAGTAACAAATATACACTCTTTGTAATAGATTTGGCCTCTGTGGAGACTGGCACCATTCCTAATTCACAGCTGTTTCTCTAGCATCTAGTTGAATGCCTGACACATAAATCGACCCTGAATAAATGAATGGAAATCAATTATATGCAAAATCTACAGGAGTGTTCTCATTTTTTTTTAGATGGGGAAAGAGGTTAAAAGGGGTTAAATAAGTTGCCTAAGGGTGCACAATTAGCAAATTGAGAAGCTAAGTTTTGAGCTCAAGATGGATTTCCAAACCCATAGTTGACAATCAAATTGCAGCACTTGCCTTTATAAAATTTCTTACAGCTATTGCAGAAAAAAAATTAGTACAGACTGTTTATCTTGGAGAACAAATGAGCAGAAAAGGCTGCCAGGATTCTGGAAGCTGACCTTTCTCTTGTCTGATGTCACTGCTCCATGAAAGAATCCAGGGGCTCTTGCCTCTTTTCTGTACCCTGAAACATGGCTTCTGTCTCTCCACTATAGGTGGTAGTGGAGCCAAGCAACCTACAGCATTATCATTTGGCCCTCCCTACAGATCTACATAGGAAAAAAACAAAAAAACAAAAACCACAGTGAGTTTCTTACATTCCTAGAGAGGTTGCCCAGGCAACAAAGACAGACCCAGCTGAGACATGCCACAGCATCTGCACATTCTCCCAGACTGATGCCTGATTCTGCGGGCAGCAGCCAACTGTGTTCACACACCCTTTTAACAGTGGGCCATAGACAGACTCACCTGGACATAAAATGTCCCCACAGACTGTTGCAAAAACAGCTCTAGATTCTGGCTGTATGGTCAAAGGAGAAGCTCAGTGCTCGAGCTACAGGTGAAAAGCTCAGTAGTTCAATTCTGTAGCTGTCAAGAGGGAAAAATTGGCCACTGAATTACACATTCATTTAAAAAATTGAGTTAGTTCATACAATGGCAGCTGCTGACACAGCCTGTCCCTTAATAACTGTGTCACTTTCCATAATGTCCTCATCATGAATTTGTTCATCTATATAATGGGCTTCTAAACGTGAGTAATTGCTGAAGATACTTCAGTGAGAACTGAGAAAGTGCTAGTAAAGTAGATAATTTGTGATTATTGGGGGTTATTTGGGTTTCTTTCTATTGAAAACAGCAGCCTGATGTCACTGCTTCATGAGAGAATCCAGGTACCCTAGGCCCTTTTCTGCATCCTGAAACATTCTTTTGTATCTATTTCTTGGCTTAAATTTTGTGGAGAAACAAAGTAGCCTGGTGTTTGCTCCTATAACTAGTAACATAGGTTGCAAACTTCTGGTGTGCGCTATCTTTGTTATACATTATAAAGCATTTAAGCAGCGGAGTAGAGCACAGGACATATATAGAGAGTGAGGGCCCAGGAAATGAGCTTGAAGCATCAACTGTCAACCTTGGTATGTGCAGACAGGAGAAAACAGTGTAGGATCTAGATCTTTGGAGGAAAATGCACTTTCCTGAGAGCCACTAAATGGGTTCTTCAGGGAAGTAGCAACAATGTATAACCCGATGGCTTTGTTCAGAAGCACTTTCCTACTGAGTTACTCCGGCACAGGTGTATTGGCTACATGACTGCCTGTCTGTCAGTCTCTGTCAGAAGATAGATTTCACAGAGGCTTGCTGGTGCATACATACAAGAGAAGAGGAGGCTGGCCACAGGCAGGGATCCCCAGACCAGACTGCTCCCAACCTTGAGCACTGTATGTATGCATATGAATGCATATATGTGTTTGTGTTTGTGTGTGCCTGCGTGTATGTATGCATGTATGTATATGCATATGTGTGTATGTGTAATGTATATGTATGTATGTGTATATGTGTGCATGTGTGTATGTATGCATGTATATGTATATTGTATGTGTATATACATGTGTGTACATGTGTGTTTGTATATGAGAGTGACTAAAAATATTAGTTATGTTCATCCATCTTTTTTTTAAATGCCCAAATGTCCTTTTATTATATTAGAAAGCTATTCTTCAGGCACAATTTAATTTTGGAAAAATTTTAAATGAAATAAAGTATGTATATGACTATTTCTTTAAATTAAACAGTTTCTGGAAAAGATCAGCCTTTTTTTTTTAGGTTACAAGGTACAGTGTGTTAGATATGGCCTTTGTTCCTGAGTTGTGAAAAATCGAGAGAAGCAAATGAATAACCCTTAAATGCTTATTTGAAAAGCTCACCCCAGTGACTAATATTTGCAAACCATCTAGAATTTTCTCTTTTAAAAACATACCTCACAAAGTGCTAATTAATAAATGATATGTCTTATTAATGTCCATATAATAATTACCCAGATCAGAATTCCATCTGCTAAGTAGTCAGCAAACAAGACAAATGACTGTGTTCAGTTAAACAGATTATCCAGTGCCTTTGGGAGTACAAGCTAATAGCCCCAACTAAACCATGAATCAAATAGCCACTTCTTTCACCACGGGAGCAGGCAGCAGCGATACCATCTCCCGTGCGAGGGACGACGGCAGAGGAGACATGTGGCACCTCACTCTCTCTAGAGAACATGATCACGCAGGTGACATGGCTCAGGTGTCTGCCTCTTATAACCTTGTACGGAGGCTTAAGATTTGGTTTCATAAAAAGATACAACAACAACAAAAAAAGTCCCCAAAGATGTCACTTCCAGTTAAGCACTATCCTACCCACAGCATTCGGTGATGTTTCTCAGCTCCTTAATACAGACAGAGCAGGAATTTCATCTTCCTGTGACTATGTTGTCATTTCGTCTCTGCCTCTCTTGTGACACTCATTACCCGCAATGCCCCACAGCTTGTGACAGGCACCTTAAGAACAGAGACCACCTCTTCTGAACCTCTTAGCGGCAGCAACAACAACTAACAGTGACAACAAACCGTGACTAAGTACCATTTCTAGGGAGCGTTAAGTGTTCCCACCGCTTGGATGCATGCTTTAATTTTCTCAGCTGTTAATTCTTGAAAACGTGTCACTTTCTTTCCACAAGCCACAGCCCCACGTCCTCATGTTGCGTATTAGCACTTCAGTGAGGGTGAGTGACAGAGCTTGGACTCGTTCCTAGCTGTGGAGGCTTCCCAGTCTACGCTCTGAAACACTGGGCTTACACGCTTGCCTGTATGACTTGTACCTGCTCCACACAGTGGAGGACTTGTACCTGCTCCACACAGGTCAGGGCTAAGCGTGTAGCAGACATCGATGTGGGCCACACCCTCATCTGTGGTTTCTGCCTGCATGTTCATTGTTACCAGGTTCACACGAAGTCAAATGCTATCGTTTGCACGGTTACTGCTGGTTTTTTCCAAGTGTCTAGGGAGGTCCCTCTTACCTTTTTGCTGCTGTTGTTGTTAACATAAACATCTCTCCAGGGCTCTCCCTTCTAGCTCAGCATCTGTCAAGATGATATTCACAATTGGTCCTTTTTTTTT